>CM046535.1:5787926-5855426 GCA_024713555.1 Spirodela polyrhiza
AAATATTCACAAAATTAGTCTCAAATAATTTTTTTATATATAATTGATCACATATTTTGTTTAAGAAATCAAGCAAAAAGGCTACTGAGTTATGCTTGCTAGGTTAAGTCACATTATAAGACATTTTTGTGCCCCAGACAAAAATATATTTTTATACATTCATAGTGTATAATATCAATTGATTTGGATCATGATTCAAATACAAAAATCTAATCAGGTTAATTTTATTAGACGACCTTTCCCATGAGCTATTTTCCAGGATATTAATTTTAAGTGTATTGGTTGAAGTATTTGAATATTGACAAGTTTGCATACAAGATAAAAAGAAGAATTAATTAGAAATATATTCTTCTTAGACTAATGTTGAGATAAAGATGTAAATTATTTGATAGATCATTCATCATTGGATTATTTTTTAAGCAAAAATATGGACAAAAGAATATTTACAAAAGAAAAATATTAGAAGTTAGATTTGAGAAAAAGTGAATCTAGAAATCAAAGTAGAAGAGAGAAAATTATCTCAACCCATCCAAAGTTAAATAAAATATAAAGGAGAGGGAATATGTGTCAATCAAGCTATAGTTAAATCAAGTCTCAAGAGAGAAAAGATGATCCTCTTTGAGACATATAATGCATTAGACATTTCATAGCAAGCTGATACATTCAAGAAGATCTTTGACAAGTGGTGACTTATCATGACATGCCAGAAGCATAAAAACTAAAGTGCTAGATGAAACACGAAGAGGTGGCTTGAATTTGGTGTTTACAAATATTCTTCAATTCAGATTTTTTTCTATCAATAGGTGTGTTGACAAGTTTTTTCACAACTCTCAATTCTTTTATATGGACTCTCTCTCACACATGCTAAGTACACCATAGTTTTTATATGAGTTCACACCTCACTTTCAATCATATATGATCTTTCTTATCATATTTTTACTGTTTATCTCATGAAAATCATATTGATATTCACAAGCTTAGCCATTTAAACACTCTAGTCCAAACTCCTTATAGACCACACCATTTTAGGGTTAAACTTGACTACCAACACCTCATGTCTTAGCCCAAATGCATCTTCCCTTACCACCCAATTAATAGGGTCTAATGAAGAACATAAACATTTGAGATGGATGCCATTTTGATCATCAAAGTCATAAGAAAATTGGATACAACATTCTATCTTTCATGAAAGCTTGTGGTGCATGAAACTTGAGAAAAATAAATTGTAGAACATTAGAGAGTATTTTTCTTTCTTCTCAAGTCTTCCATTTTATTATTGTCATTGGCTACCAGTAGTTTGTGACATAGTTATTAGTGATTAAGAAATTAATTCAAAAGCTTATTATTTTTCAAAAGATATGGCAATATTTTTTGATCTTTTTGTGATTCAAAACTTTATATTCCTTTGTCTATTTGATTTAAAGTGTAAATTTGTCTCTCATGAGCAAACAACTTTGTTGTATGTCAAGTTGAGTTAAATATGTTTAGTTTATCATTTGATCCACATAAGTCACAAATGTATCATTGATAATATCTCATTTTTAGATGCAATATGAGTTAAGTTAGTAAAATGTTAAACAATTTCATGAAAATAAGTTATAAATTTTGAAAAATTTTAAAGTGTTTTCAGATATTTTTTAAAATTTAAGTTAATTTTATGATTTATTTCAAATTAAAATGTAGTACCTATTAGTTTTTAAAATAAAAAATTAAAATTATATATATAGATGTTAATGGGTATAGCCATCTGATTTCCACATTTTTCATATTGCCAGATCCAGTCATACTTGTATTCGAGGGACATATTGGTAGTGGTTCCATACTTACAACACACTCAAATTATTTTGGATTTTTCAAAACAAGTTGTGTAGCCTGTACATCACAAAAATATCTGATGGTTCACAACACTTTGATTGAATGTCATACAATGTGTCACATATCTTAGGCATAAGGGATTGATTTGATGGCGTGCAACAAATTGACTGATGACATAGAGTGCACCATGCAACTAAGGCACAACATTCACTAGAACATATCAATAGTAATTAATTGTTGTATGTTAAAATAGACATTATCAATTATCATGGGTGAAATAAAATGGTAGAGAGCTTGTCAGTGATGGTATTTTGTCTTCACCCCCTTTGTGTGGTCAGAACCTCTAACAACTAGCGAATCTTCCTCATGACTCCTTTGGTTGCTCTTATAGCCTCTCACAAGTGGCCACAAGTCTTCCCTTCTAAATAGTGGTGATAGCAACATCAACCCTTCTTTCTATGAAATCTTTTTGATGAGGAGCATAGAGTCATTCGATGATCTTCATGAGTCTTCTACTATGATATGACATGATCGAATAATTTGCAGCCATCACACTACACTTGTTACTCAAGAGGTGAACCCATCAAAGAAGAATGTTAGTTTTAGATTTATTTCATTTTTTTCTTCGATTTTTATTAAAAATAATAATTTCTAGAAGTTTGCAAGAAATAAGTAGAAGAACTCATTATAAACTTAATCAAAATCATTCATTTCTATCACAAACCCTCTATAACTCATCAAGAATCATCCTAGAAATAATTTTGAATCATTTCACATTGATTTTTATTGAGAAATCAAGCTGAAAATCTTTGCCATTTTTTCGTGACCATGGAATGATTTTCCAGTGATTTGTTTGGTGATTTTTCTTCGATTTTACAATAGTTAAGTAATTTTTTATATTATTCTTAACATTTGATCCTTAAAAATCGATGTGTAACTGATTTAAGCATCTTTCAACATGATTTAACACCTATTTTGCAAATTCTCTCTTGTGTATTCATCTAAAAATCATGGCCAACATGGTATGAGATGTCGACCATGATTTTCTCTGTCCTATTATCATCTATTTTCTCCTCCCCCCTCTCTCTCTCTCTCTCTCCTATTTTCCACCTAAAATTAATTTAAAATTCCTTCTAAATCCCATGTCCATCTCCCAAAAATTCTTCAAAAGGTCCTTTTGAAATCTGACGTATATCCCCCTAAATTCTTCTCTCTAATACCTTCGAAATCTCACACATATCTCCATCTTCTTTTAACTATTTATTTTAAAAACAAAAAATACTAATTTATATTATTTACAATCCTAAAAATTCTAAAAGATATAGAATTAATTCAAAAATAAAATGAAAATTAATGGTCATGATAGATCATTCCTATTCCCTATATTCAACTTGAGACTCATTACTTTACTAATTATTCTTTAAGTTTTAGTTATAAATATTATTAAATTGTGGGTATTTAACACTAATGAAAAATATCCATCAATCACTATTCAGATTCTTGCTTCAAGACCTATATTAAGTATGTACAAAAAGTTTTGATCTACATTCTGACTTGTCAAGTAATTCATAAGTTTTCAAGCATAATCAATGCATATTTAAACTTCTAGATATGTCCTGATGTTACTTGACATTAAGCCACATGTACATATGAATAGAATTTAGGTTATTACACCTTGAGGTCAGCTCATAGATGTACAAAAAGTGATAATTACATCTTAAATCTTACCATTTACCATACAAAAATCTAATTATCAAAAGAAAATTCGTCAATAAATAATATTTAACATTCTCATATATCTATCATTGATTTCAAAATAATAAACTTAGATTCAATTGTTATTTATAAAATAAAAGGATGTTGATTGCATTTCAATTGCTAAAATAAAATGTAACAAATTTGTATTTTTATCCAAACTAAAATAATGAAGATAAACTTACAACTTCTAGTGGTTTGGGTCGATCCTTAGGGTTATCTTTTAGCTTAAATGTCAAAGTTGGCTCTCTAAAATCTATCTAGCTAGTTAGAATGTGAGAAGGTAAAGAAATAAAAGAAAAATAGAAAGATAAAGGGAATGAGAGAAACAGATTCATAATCTATTTAACATTCAACTAATCATATGTAGAAATTGGTTGAAAACATTGAGAGCCTAGAAATGTTTTGATTAAAGTAAACATAAGTGCTTGTAAAATAAAAAATATGAAATATTCATTGTCTGTCAAGAAATGGTGGAGATCAAAAAGAGGAGAATAATGGAATGCATAATTGATGTGACACTTAGTCGTTATTAGAATCATCATTCAATTTTAATAATTTATAGAACTAGATTCACCAAAAATAATATTAAATGATTATAGTGGTGAGCTAGGTCGTCTCCTAATGAAAAGCTTTTAGAAATCTTTTTATTCTCTTATTTAATGGATTATGAAATTCATATTCAAAGTAATGAAGGAAATAAAATGATAAATAAATGTAAATGTAAATTTAAAACTATATTAAATTGAATATGCTTTAGAATTATGAAAATAGAAAATTAAAAATTAAAAAAATAATTAAAGTTAAAAAAATAAATTTATTTCACATATCAAATGAGAAAATAATGAAAACTCTATTAAAAATTAAACTTACTTACAACCCTTAGAATGCATGACTTGATGTCGACCTCTAAGTAGCACTTCTAAATCTTGCATTTAGTTCAACGAAATGGATTTAAAATGAGAAGGGTAGAAGAGAACGATAAAAAATCAACAATGCATTCTTTCGAATTCTATTTTCACATAAAAAAGAAATACTATTTTCTCTCAAGAATAATTCAAAAAAGGATCCTCTCTCTCCCATTACCATCTTTTTAATCCTTGAGATATGAAAATCAAGCTATTTTTCTGGATTATTTTTATGATTTTTCTAGATTTTTTTAGATTTTCTTCAATTTTTCTCGATTTTCTTGCTATCACATTGAAGAATAATAAATATTGTCTATTTTACCAAATAATAATCCATATTTGTAAATATGCCCGCCATATTGTGATATATCCGGTTTATCAAATAATAATTGATATTTGCGCATGTGTCCTCACCATGTGGCAAGTTGAGAATCGTGCGATTCATCCACCATTGATCCATGATAATCGATAGGTGACGTGGCCACTTGTACGTCATCATATGAGGTAGTTGTAATCTTTCACTTGTGTATGCTTTATTGAATCACATGATATGACGGCTTTATCATGATCTGTGCATCCATCAATAGGTGTGATAAGGCAAGTGACATGTCGTCTCCTACTACGTCAAATCTCTACTATTACGAACTCGAGATTTGAGCGACGACAGCTTCGTGGACTTGGTGACATGTCACTCTTCTATTTGTTAAATCTATGACATGAGAAACACATTAGATGGATGAAATCTTGGGCCCACATAGGCCCACTAATCGGCGAGACCATTAAACTATTTTTTTTGTTCTTATTTAATTTAGAAAATTCTTAAAAAAATTGTAGAAAATTTGTTTCAATATAAATTACTCATTAAAATTAGAAAAATTGACCAGAACATATTTTTATTTAAAAAATAGACTAATGAGAATTAAGCTTCAAAATATGAAATAAATTCTCATCAATTTTCTTTTTATTCATAAAATATCAATTTAAATCAAGATTTAAGGAGGTACATTTAAATGAAAAATAAAATAATTAACATGATAACTAGTGAAATACTTCTCAAATATGTATTATTCTATCTGATTTAATAACGTATTAACATATAATTTTCACAAGTTATTAAGAACTTCTAATGAAAATTTGAACAAAAATAAATAGTAAATTGCCTTGAGGTTGTCACCCACCTGCTCAAAGAAACAACTCTTAACTAATCATGATTTAAACTAAGAAATGATAGTTTTAATATCCTTTGTTCTTTGCTTAGCCAATCTTCATCTATCATGTGGAGGGAGAGAATAAGTTGAGAAGGTTGGGTTTGCTGTTGTCCACTTGTGATGTTGTAGTCACTGATTTCTACCTTGGTGTGTCACCATCACTACTAAGCTTGCCCCCACTTGTCATTCAAGAGGAGAGCTCACCAATGTCACAAGTTGCCACCACCACCTTGTCGCAAGCTGCCACAACACCACTGGCGCTACTCCAATTCACCACTGGTTGCCACAGCACACCATTGTGTTGCTCTAGTACCCCAGCCACTGTGTAGAGAGGCCTGTCTGCCCCCCTTTTTCCTTCACCCTAGCCTTCCATTTTTACTCCTATAATGGGCCTCTCATATTGTTGGACCTATTACTGGCCTTTTTGAATGGGCTGATTACTCTAAGGTCATGTAGAGCTTCATAAATAAATCATTGGAAATTTAAGCTTAGTAAACACATTTCTAAAAAGTATTTTCCATGACTTTAAATTAAAATAAATCATTTTGGATTCTTATTATTATATTAGTGTCTATATTTGTACAAAAATATTATAATGCATTCAAAATAGTCAATTTAATATTTTCATTTAGCTAACTCCCATTTTATATTGATAAGCTAGTATTTCCTAAATATTGACTTTACTTATCATCTAAAGATGATAGATCAACAGACGTCATTCTTATTAAATCATTATATACATATTAAACATTTAATTCAAGTCTTTAAAATTCCAAAAATAGATAATAAATATTTTTTTCACATTATAATATCAGAAACAAGAGCACAACAAGAAGACCAAAGAAAAAATCATTAAAAATCTCAAGTTAATACGGTTGCAAAGTTACTGTGCCAATAGTTAGTCAAACTGATAATTTACCTACATAATTTTCTTAGTAAGTTGACTAAATATCAACTCATAAAATCTTTCATTGATCAAATGTTAAGATATAAGCTATAATTTTTGATATTTTAGACTATAAAATGTATATCTAAAGAGCTTCAAAATAGTCCAAAATGATAGATTAGTTCGACCCACTCTTGTCATAATCTCTAATCCAATATTTATCTAGCTGGAGACTTACATAGGTTTCATTGGTCTATCTAATAATTGATATATAAGTACTAGCTTGCCTTTTTCTCCCTTGTTACTAGCACTTCTTAGAGCGGCCTACAAATTTATTTCTAGGTTGAGTATATGTGCTTCCTCAATTTGGTGTGTTTGAATGTTTGAGGAAGCCTATCACATAAAGTAATTTTAAAATTTTTTTCGTCTATAGTTATTCAATGAAGAATAAGATAGATTAAGGGTAATAATTATTAGTAAATGAACAGAGGTGAGAAAATGAAAAATTATTACAAATTGAGTGTTCAAAGGTGCCTTTTAGTCATTGCTAATTAATAAATGATCAAAATACAATTTACATGTTGAATTCTACAGATATGTAATGAGATGTATAGCAGAATTCAGGTCAATCATAAGGGAATTGACTAATATTATGTGATTCTTTTTAGGGCTTTTATGGTTGGGTTTAAAGAAGTATATGAAAATAATAGAAGAAGGTTAACTTAGAAAAATAAGCAATGTAGATAACATGTAAGAAGGGGGCTTTCTAGGGGGTTATATAATATAGCTTTATTTTATATTATATCCATAGATAACACTAATAACACGAGAAATCCTTACCCTCCTAGGTCAATTTCATCTCACAAAAGAGATCAATGGGATAATAAAAGAGACTATGCTACTCCTAATCTACCTCTTATCTCAATAATAATATCACCTTTTCTCTATACCTTGATCTTTGGCTAGACATCGATGAATCAAAGAGTCAAAAGGTGAACAAGAGATAAAAGAGGATTAATAACTACTGATATCTCTCTCTAGATCTACCTAGTGTCACTCTAGGGATCAATAGCAAGAGAGATCTTAATTTTAACTTGCTCTAAGCTCTACCTTGCATCACTTAAGGAATCAATAGGATGACACAACAGAAATAAAATAAATATTCGTTCATGAAATAAGAGTCCAGTGCTTCAAATATACAAACCAAAGTGGGAATATTCTTCTAGATATATTACTTGGAGAACATCAAGTAGACTTCAGAGTAGATATTGGACTTTTAGATCTTGCCTTTTTGGATGAATCCTCCATAGTGCAAGGTTGCTCCTTTCCTCTCAAGAGTGCATATACCTCTCCTCCAAGGGGTTATTTATATTTTTCTCCATTTCTTTGGGCGGTTAGCTGTCCACCTTTGTTGGATGGCTGGTCATCCACTTTCCTTTGGTGGTTGGTTGTCCACCTTCTTTGGATGACTCATCAAGATGACAATCTACATGGGACAACTATGGCCTCTCATGGATCATCATGTGCCCTCCTAGATAGAGGAGGAAGAAATAGAGAGGAGTGGGCCATCCTATCTAAATAAGGGCGATTTCATGAAATAGGGGGAACCTCCCCTTATTTAATGGGTCCTTATCCACCTTTATGGGGTACCTAATAGGTCCATTGGATCATTTTCCCCAAGAACCTCCTCCTATTTCATAAAAATAAGATGAATCAATTGATTCATAATAAATGAAATAAAAATACTTAGTAAATAGGAAAGTCAAATTTCACTTGAAGAACCAATCTACTCATGCATTCATTGACTTAAGATTTAGAGATTTAATCATAATTCACTCAACATTCTATAGATTATTATCATTTTAAAATAAATAATTTGAAGACATAAATTATGATAGGAGTGATAAATCTTCATGATTAAGAAAGGGGAGGTTGAATTATGATAAGAATGATAGGTCATCCATATTTTTTGGGTTTTAGGCATGCTAAGATCAAGAAAGGGGAGGTTGAATTGATCAAACCTCTTTTTCTTCTTTGAAGAATTTCTCTCCAGAATATTTTTTCTTTTCTTCTAATGGGCTTTGACCTATGGGCTAGGATAATGACTCACTATTTTTAAAGTACTTTTGCTCACAACCTACATTCACTCTTCAGAAGAACTCCATATTCTTGGGTTCTACTAAACTAATCGTATGATCACACCTACTAATTACAAGGGTTTAACTCCAACAGAAATTTAACCAATTTTTTTCTAAATTCACAGTTCAAAGAAGTTCCAAAATAAGATATTTCTTACATGTGATTAATCAAATAGATAAACATAACTTTAACCCACAATATATTATGAAATAATATTATCGTGGGTTGATTCCAGAAGATGAACTTGTTTGCTCTAGATTTCCACAGTGGAAGATGTGAATGTAGATTCTTTGTGCTTGTCCCTTAGCTATTAGACTACTAACTATACAGTTGAAAGGCTTGTAGTGATGAACAATTCAATGAGAAACTTCAATGTGTGTAAATGTTTATCAATTAAATGACTTTGTGATCAATGAATAGTCAGTTGAACTTCTTCTCCCTCTTAAATGCATTACACAGAAAATACTTGAAACAGAAGCAAATGTATTAAGAAGAATAAAGATAGTCATTATAAATTAATTCTTCTTCTAAGAGATCAAGGATAATTTTCTGTGATCTTGTGACATTTATATTCAGTTAAAATATTCTTAATTCAAAACTCAAGAATCTAATACAACTTGTCCTTTAGCACATAATGTTCATTTTCAAAATAAATTAGTTTACTTAAATCTAATAAGGATCTAATAGGGATTGTAGTGAAACCAAAAGAATATCTTAATATAGTAATGATTTCTCATTTAAAACTTATCTATTATTTTCAAATAATATATGAGATCTAAGTTTAATTTTCAAATCACGATCTCAATTTTTCAAATCATAATTTCATTTTAAAGAGTAATTTCATATTTTTTAATAAATATTTAATAATATTAAACAAATATTTTCTATGAAATGATACATGATAAAATATTTGCTTGTTTCAATCTTGAATCCACTCAAATGTTATGATGTGCAAATGATGATTTTGTAGTAGACTTCGATAACTTTTATATTCATATTTTAATTCACTGAATCTTGTTGATTTGAATTTTCTAATCATTCATATTTTACATGTGATAATTTTTGTAAATAACAATAATTTGCATAGCAAAACACAAAATGATGGTTTTGTATAATGTTATGATAGAACTATGTTACTACACATCATAGGGTTTTCATATATTCAATGAACTTTCTTACGTATGTTCAAAATTATGACTTGAACATTTTTTTATACACTCATTTGGATTCATCTTTTCATAAATTAGGTTCATTGCTTAGACATAATTCAATCATTCTTCACTAATATCTAATTAATTTATCATCATCAAAATATATCACATTCATTGCTCCACTAATACCATGAGTACATAAGAATATTCTTCAAATGGCTTTACTTAAAGAACTCATGGTAAATTCAAAATGCATGGAATTAGATTCAACAACATTCTAATTCTAGATAATTAAACATATAGACTATAAATATAGATCATATTAATAAGAAAAATTGGGATGTTATTATTCATCTATAATGTCTATTTAGTATGTAAACTTATTGAGTCAACCAAACCATCTACAAACTAAATCAACATAGGATCAAGAAAAATGAATAAAATGATTCAAAAATAGAAATTGTGTTATAATACCGATTCACCTTTTCTCTTAACATTTTTCCTAGCCTTTCTTCGAGCCAATACATTTACATATTAGTTTAAAAATCTAATACTAAATATGCACATACTTCCTCTAAGTGGTGTTTGTTGATGCCCTTGGGCATAGGTTTTTGATATTACAAATATATGAGAAAATATATAATTCATGATTGAAATTATTCACAAGATTATGATTAATGACTCATAGGTTTCATAGAAATTAATATATTATTTATCTTGTGACGACACCCTAAAAGTAAAGGAAGTAAAGAAGATTAACAACAATGATTTTACTTTGATTAAAAATGAAAAATCTCTCTTACGATTAAGATTTATTACTACCGAGCTTCAACAGCGAGCATACTGTATCATCCATCTTGATCAATGATTGGTGATTAAGATAAAGCTTGAATCCTTCAAGAAGACTTTCCATCAGACCATAAGATAATTGGGTGGTGAGTGGAGAGTAAAATTGGGCAAAGACATGAGGTGCTCTAAGCCCTATTTGACTATGAAGGGCTAGATCTCTACGAAGGTCAAATTTGAGGTGATTGGGTTACTAATCTCATTAAAATTAATTTGTATTTCGAGGGAAATAGTGGAATACTAGTACGAAAGATCCTTCGAGACTAGAAGTAGCCAAGTGAGGGGTGAACTAGTATAAAAAGCTCTTGCCTCATAGTGAGATCCCGCCATAAGAGAGAGAAATTCATCTGCGTGTAGATAATCACGTAGAGCTATGTTAACACATGTGTTGACACATTTAGCATTTGAAAAGAAAATCTAAGACTTTTAAAATACTAATTCACCTCCTTTCTTGGTATTTTGTCTAGCCTCTAAATCTTTCAATTGGTATCAAAGCTAATCTTGATTTATATATATTTACACATCTCAAGGAGTAGATCCTATGGCTAGTGAAATCATCAAATTTTTATAACCTAAACCACCTATGTTTGATGGAACTAACTATGTTTTTTGGAAAACTAGAGTTAGAATTTATGCTACAAGTCAAGGATCAAAAATTTGGAAAATAATCAAAGAAAGATGAGAAAAATCTGATGATGAGTCTATAGAGTATATCTTGACATTAAATACAAGGGCCATGAATATTTTATTAAGTGCTATTCATATTTCTGAATTGAACCATGTGTAAAGTTGTGAGATAGCCAAAGAAATATAGGACATACTCGAAATGACATACGAAGGGACTTCACAGGTAAAAGAAACCAAAATTGACATTTTGGTGACTAAGTATGAATTATTTCAAATGGAAAAAGGTGAATCTATTTATAATTATGTTAAAAGATTTGATGAAATCATTAATGGGATGTAAAATCTTAGAAAGACTTTTTCTAATGTTAAATTAAGTAGAAAACTACTCAGATCTTTGACTGATGATTAAATGGCCAAGAAAATAACAATAATAGAATCTAAAGATTTAAATGTAACTTCTCTTGATTATATTATTAGCTCTCTTCTAACGCATGAAGCTGATGTAGCTAGAAGTAAATTTCTTACTGAAAAATGTAAAAATAATCTTTCCCTTAAATGTACTAAACTTTTTGATGATGAAAATAAGATTGTCTTACTAACTAAAAGGTTAAATGTGTTGTGAAAAAGGAAAAGGAATTTCAAGCACACAAAAGATATAAATATGTCACCTAAAAATTCTGACCTATGTTTTGAATGTAAGAAATCAGGTCATGAGTCAAGTGCTGATGAAGAAAGAAATAGTCAAGGTAACATATGTCTAATGGCAAAGACATCCAAAGTATATGATTCTGATTCTTCTTTTTCGCATGAAGATTTTGATAAACTTATGCATACTATTGATAATTTGAAAAGATAATTGAAAATAAAACAAATTGAAAATCAAATACTTAGAAAGTCAATCAGAATATATGTGGATAAAGAAAAGTATTATGCAAAAATTATTGATAGATTATCAATCGAAAATGAACAACTTCTTAAGAAACTTAATATCTCTGATGAAAACTATGATGACACCTATTTTGACACATCTTCTAGTTGTAGATCAACACAAGATATAGATTATACACCCGGTGAAAACACACAATTAGAGAAAACACCTAGGAGCCAAAGATCCTTATCTACTTTACTTGTTTAAGCACATGATTGTGTTATGTATGATAAAAAAATTTATGATTTGAACACAAAAAAACAAATGCTTAAAAATCAGGACTATATTACACACTAAGATTGAAAATGATATTAAGTTAGAAAATAAATTTACCGATTTGAAATATTTTTATGATAAATTATGTAAAAGTCATGGAGTATTGAATATGCTGCTTGGAAGTCAAAAAAGGTCATTAAGGAAGGAAGGATTAGGATTTAATCTTCATCATATTATACCTTATATTAAATCTAAAAATAAGTCTAAAATATGCTATATTTGGGTGCCTAAGGGTAGTATAGTTAAACCCAAAGTAATTTGGTTCCCAAACTAAAGACTTAATCATGTTTTTAGGGAGATCTCTAGTAGACCACTTTACGGTGGTACTTGGATAGTGGGTGTTCAAGACATGAACGGAGATAAAAAATAGCTTTCAACATTCAATCCATGGATGAAGGAGAAGTAACATTTGAGGATGATAAAAAGAGAAGTATACAAGGGTATGAAAATATTACTTTGAATAATTGATCTTTAATTAAGAACATTTTATTTCTTAATAGTTTAAAACATAATTTGATTAGTATTAGTCAATTATGTGACAATAATATGAAAGTTAGGTTTAAAAAGAATGGATATTTAATCATTGATGATAAAAAAAATGAAGTTTTACTTGCTAGTGACAAAGTCAAAGATGTTTATGTTATAGATTTTGAAAAGTTGATTAAATCTAATGTTTGTCTTGTTGCTGAAAAGGATAAAGAATAGATAGATCTTTGGCATAGAAAACTTGGTCACATAAACATTAGAATCATTCATAAACTATTAAAATTAGGACTGGTTAGAGGACTTCCAAAATTATTAAACATAGAAAACTTTACATATGAGAGCTGCAACAAAAGAAAACAAACGAAGGAACCTTTTAAAATGAAAGAACACATCTTATCATCACGACCCTTGGACTTGATTCATTTATATCTATTTGGTCCAAGTAAAATTACTAGCTTTGCTAGAAAATATTATGGCTTAGTTATTGTTGATGATTATACACGATTTACTTTAGTGTTTTTCTTAGTTTAGAAAAATAAAACATATGATTACTCACCAAATTTGCAAAGAAAATACAAAATGACCTAGGCATGAATATTAAGAAAATTCGAAGTGATCATGGGGGTGAATTTCAAAATACTTTATTTTCTGATTTTTGTGATAAATTAGGAATATCTCATAGTTTTTCAGCACCTATAACACCTCAATAGAATGGTGTCATTGAAAAGAGAAATAGGACATTACTTGATTTATTTAGAACTATGTTGGTTGATAATGATCTTTCAAAATATTTTTGGGCTGAAGCTATTAGTATTGCATGCTATGTTATTAATAGAGCATTAATTAGATCAAAGTTAAGGAAAACTCCTTATGAACTACTGAGGAATAAAAAGCCCAATTTGAGTTATTTTAAACCATTTGACTACAAATGTTTTATTTTGAACAATGGTAAAGATGACTTAGAAAAATTTGATCAATGAAGTGATGAAAGAATTTTTTTGAGATATTCTGAAAATTCTAAAGCATATAGAATATATAATAAAAGAATATTAGTTGTTGAAGAATCTATTCATGTGAAATTCGTAGAACAAATATAGGTTCAGAAAACTATACATTTAGAAACTGAATATGTTGACACAGGCTCTAACAACAGTAAATAGATAGAAGACGAAGAAGAAGAATTATCTCATTTAGAGCCAAATTGTGAACATGAAAATTTACCTAGAGCCTAGAAATATGTTAAGAGTCATCCAAAAGAAAATGTTTTAAGTAATTTGAATGAAAAAGTAAGAACTAGATCTATATTAAGAGAACAAACTCATTGCATTTACTTCTCAAATTGAACCGAAAATTATTAATGATGCTTTGATTGATTTTGATTGGATTATTGATATACAGGAAGAACTTGAACAATTTGATAGAAATAATGTATAGTATTTAGTTCCTCGACTTGAACATCAAAATGTTATAGGAATAAAATGGGTATTTAGAAATAAATTAAATGAACAAGGAGAAGTAATTAAGAACAAAACAAGATTAGTTGCTAAAGGTTATGTTCAAGAAGAAGGAATAGATTTGAAGAAATTTATTCTCCTATTGCTAAACTTCATGCTATTAGAATTTTATTATTTTTACATGTGCTAATAATTTTAAATTATATTAGATGGATGTTAAAAGTGTTTTCTTGAATGACCTTATTAAAGAAGAAGTTTATGTTGAAAAACCCCTAGTTTTGAAAATTGTGAATTATCTGATCATATTTTTAGATTAAAAAAGGCTTTATATGATCTGAAACAAGTTCAACAAGCTTGGTATGAAAAATTGACTTCATTTCTTTTAGAAAATAATTTTTAAAGAGGAAACATAGATACAACTTTATTTATTAAAAATGTTGATATATATGTGCTAATTGTTCAAACTATTGATGATATTATTTTTGGTACAAGTAATGAATCTCTACACAATTAATTTTCATCTTTGATGCAAACTGAATTTGAAATGAGTATGATGGGTGAGTTAAATTTCTTTCTTGGCTTGCAAATCAAACAATTAGAAAATGAAATTTTTATATCTCAAGAAAAGTATACAAAGGAGTTACTTAGAAAATTCAACATGAATGATCTAAAATCTAAAAGAACTACTATGGGAACAAATGTCAAATTAGACACAAATGAAAAAGGGAAAGAAATTGATAGAAAACTATATAGAGGAATGATCGGATCTTTATTATATTTGACAGTAAGTAGACCTGATATTTTATTTAATGTTTGTCTTTGTATAAGGTTTCAAAGTAATATTAAAGAGTCACATCTCACATTTGTCAAAAGAAAATTTAGATATTTGATTGATATAACAACCTTAAGGATATGGTATCTAAAGAACCAACATGCAAACCTTTTAGGATACTGTGACTCTGATTTTTCAGGATGTAAAATTGATAGAAAAAGTACTAGCAGGTCATGCTTATTTTTAAATGATTTGATCTCTAGAGTTCTAAGAAACAAAATTCTATTGCATTATCTATTCTAAAGACCGAGTATGTGTCTGTTAGAAATTATTGTACACAAATACTTTGGATTAAATATCAATGAGAGGACTATGGACTCAAACTAAAAAAGATACCCACGTATTGTGATCACACAAGTGCTATCAATCTGGCTAAAAATCCTATCATACACTTTCGAACCAAACACATAAAAATCAAATATTATTTCATTAGTGATCACATATAAAAAGAAGGTATAGAACTATGCTTTATTGATACATCAAAATAATTAGCTGATATCTTCACAAAGTCCCTTTTTGAAGATGGATTTAATTTGATTCTTTATGAATTTGGAATGTGCAAATTGACTATTATTGATGATACTGTTGTGATTTCTTTACATTATTATTATATGTCTGATATAAACCGCATATGTGTAGATTTTTGTGTTGACATGTTCTTCGTCACATATATTTTAAGTGTTATCAAGAGATTTTTTTTATTAAAGACATGAACAATAAATTCTATATTGTCACATATCTTAAAAGATTGTATATTATGTTAATGTCCCTATTTTTCCATCAAAAGGCCGTGTTTCACTATTCGAAAACTTTACCTTCTTGATTCATTTTATTGTCCGAAGACTTTTGTTTCACCATGCTTGTAAGATTCCAAGCCCCATATGCATCACATTGGGTCGACTTGTGAGTCAACACAAAGTATCATCTTGTGCATTGCATCGCATTTGCATCTCATTCTAGTCAAAAATCTTTTGAAACCCTAGATTCACTATGATTGAAACTCAACACTTTGCCCTTCCTATTCCTCCTTCAAGAACTTATCGTTGTCCAAGAATCTCTAAGAAAGATAAAGGGAAAAATGTTATTCTTGATTCATCTCTTGAAAAGACTCTCCCACTGTCTCCAATGGTCGAAAAATTATTTACTTCCTTTTTAATCTCTCAATCTAGTTCTCCTACTAAACATGTTTTATCTATTCCTCCATCACCAATGATGACTGATGATCAAGTCACAACAGTCGTGCAAAAACTATCTATGGATGTCAGTGCATTGATTCTCATTTCCTTGAATCTAAGATTATAGAACCTCCTGTTTTGTCCACTGTCAATGGTTCATCTACTCTAAGTCTAGAAAACATCATCTCTGATCCACCTGCTTATAGTTCAGAACCTTTTGAATGATCCTAGCCCATGAAAAAGATTAAATATGTACCTCGAAAGCCTTCTTTTGTGCGCAAATCTAAACCTACAGAAAAAATCACATTGAGGGAACTTAAAGCCAAGAAACATAATTCCAAAAGGCTCAGAAAAAGTGCTACACTTCAACATACTCATGATATATCTCTTTAGTATCACTCTCTACTCTTTCCCACTACAGCCCATGAAGAAAATTTTAAGAAAAACTTCAAAGACTATAAAGTCCTAAGTTGTAAATTTCTTGATTTAAAATTTTTTGAATTAGCAAATTCATATGAAGAAGTATTTCGATGCCCTTAGGATTTCTCATCTTATTTCTGAACTAGTTGACAATTATCCAAATCTTACTCACATATTTTATAATATCGTCTCTATCACTCTTGTTAGTCTGTCAACTTATGTCAAATGAGTATTCATTAATTTAACTCTTGAAATTTTAAATACAATCTTTGATATTTCAGCTAGACCTCCCTTGGCCGACAGCAAATAAACCATTACTGATTTTTTGATCACATTGACTAAAATGGAGAATGTATCTATTAACACTACAAAAACATTTCATCTACCATTGTCTCATAGGATCATGCACTTTCTTATTGGTCATTTCTTATGGCATAAAAGTGGTGTACATGATAGATTGTCTGAAAAATCTATGTCTATTTTTATTACATCATTCATGATATTTCATTTGATCTCAGAGATCTGTTCTTAGAACAGATGAAAACAACCCATAAGTATGACCTCATTCTTCTATTCGGTTGTGTCATCACATGTGTCCTCAAGTATTATAATATAGATTTTTCTATAGAGGAATTCATTAGTAGTATTCCACATGATATCATTGATAAATTCACTCTTCATCGAATGGATTATTCTTATAGTGATGGTCAATGGTTTTATTATCCATCTTCCTCTCATACATCATCTCATGCTCTCACATTCCTTGACATTATTCTTATTGTTGAGAAATTCAACAAAAGTATGGAACAAGTGAAGCAATGCCTTGATATGATGGAAGAATGACTATGGGACCTTGAAGACAATATTTTCAAAATTTGCTCACATTTTCATGACTTTTTGATTGAGTATAGACTTTTTTTTTTATATTTCTCTTGACTATTTATGATTTGACTTTTTGATCTTACAAAAAGGGAGAGAAATATTGAGAAAATATGAACTATTGTGAAACCTTGAGTGCATAAACTCAAGGGGAGCACTTGCTAAGGGGGAGTAAAAATGTATCTCATGTAATTACATTTTTATTGCTTAAAACTCTATGGCTAAATTGTGTGAATAGTTGTGAATGTTGAAATTTGAGAGTTCTATTTACATATCGCTTTAACATGTGTTGACACACAATGATTGATTATTATAATTGTCAAAGCTTTATTTATTATGTGCATAAAATAATTGTTATATATTATTTGTGTACATTATTATGTTGACATATATTTTCTCAAGATGATTTTGTAAGTATCAAAAAGGGGGAGATTATTAATGCCCTTAGGCATAGGTTTTGATATTACAAATATATGAGAAAATATATAATTCATGATTGACATTATTCACAAAATTATGATTAATGACTCATAAGTTTCATATAAATTAATATATTATTTATCTTATAACATTATGACTAACCTTGAGAATTGGAAACATCTCTTTTTAGTTTCCATTTACCTAGTTCATATCTTTGTTTCGTGTGTTCTCAGGAGGAATTCGATCTCTTCAATCTCGAGATACTAAAGTAAAGCCAGAGAGTCAAATAGGTCGGGAAGAAAGAGTCTGAGGTTAGGTCAGACAAAACATTGGTTAGTGAAATCATGAATAGGTTAAGCATCACAAATAGATAAATATTTGTTGAAAAACAAATATTTAATAGGTAAATGATGATTTTATTTTTAATTCACTTATAAATGATTTTTTAACCATTTAAGTAAAATTATTATTTATTAGTCATGTGCATCATTAAAAGAAAAAGAAAAAGGTTCGAAATATCAAATGAGCTCTCGTGAGTCTCGAATCGGAAATCTAGATGATGATACACTAGCTACTTACATGGAGAAAATGACCAACTTAATGTTTGAATCTGAAGACAAAATTTCAACAGTAAGGTTGTTTGTCTATGAGAGAAGAATCTTCAATTCAAATTTCAAATTGAATGGACTAAAGAATAGAAAGATATTGAATTCGCAATGGTCAAAGTTTGTTGTTGCACGTTCCGAAAAACGGTAAGTATTTAAACTGACCTTCTCACTTTTCCTCTTTAGCAAATCATGAAAATTCATTGGAGGACAACGCCTTATAAGTAAAAGAAGCAAAGAAGATCAACAACAACGATTTTACTTCGATCAACAATGAAAAATCTTTCTCACGATCAAGATTCATCATTGCCGAGCTTCAACTATAAGTATACTACATCATCCATCTTCATCAATGACTGGTGATCAAGAGGAAAATATAAATCCTTCAAATAGGCTTTCCATCAGGCCTTAAGGTAATTAGGTGGTGAGTGAATAGTGAGATTGGGCAAAGGCACGAGGTGCTCTAAGTTCTATTTGGCCCTAAACGGGCTGGATTTCTACAGAGGTCAAACCTAAGGTGATTGGCTGCTGATCCTATTAAAATTAGTGTATATTTCGAGAGAAATAGTGGAATATCGGTAGATAGTATCCTCCGGAACTAGAAGTAGCCAAGTGAGGGGCGAACCAATATAAAAACCTCTTGCCTTATAGTAAGATCTTGCCAAAAGAGAGAGAAAGTCATTATGTGTGTAGATAATCACGTAGAGCTGTGTTAATAGGTGTGTTGACACATTTAACATCCGAGAAGAAAATCTAAGATTTCTAAAATATCAATTCATCCCCATCTTGGCATTTTATTTAGCCTCTAGATCTTTCAGTGTTGAGCTTCTTATATCTTTTTTTCTTTTGAGATTTTTTTTCTTCTAGATATTCTTTTATATTTCTTGATGTATTGATTCATATATATTTTAGACATTGACACATTAGTTTTTATTTTCTTTCAGCCTAGAACTTAAATGCACTCTCAAAAAATACCTCATGCTCTAGGATTCTATTACTTGATCATTTGATTACAATCAATGATTACATAGACTCAAATCCTATGAAATTTTAGTTATAAATTATTTTTTGGATTCATAGTTTCAGGAGGCCAAATAGTTGTTTAATAAGAAAACTCCCACATGTGATTAATGAAAAATATAATTATAACTTCATCCATAATAAACATATGAAATAAGATCACCGTAGATTGATTCCGTAAGATATACTTGATGTGTTTTGAATTTTCAATATAGAGGGTGAAAATATTAATTCCTTGAGCTAGTCTTCTTTTTATCATACTAGCAATATGCTTGAAGGCTCGCTATATAGACTAGCTTGAGGAGAGGCTTTAATCACTGATTATTCTCTTTGAGTTAATGATATCACTACATACACAGCCAAAAATTGGAAACATAACAAAAATTGTCATTGTGTCTCAATCTATACGTTAAAAATTAATTTTATTCATAGTTAAATCATGTAAACTTTTTTTATATATTTTTCGTAATTTTATAATTTCCTTGTTAACATAAAATACATTGAACTAAAACTATTGTGAAATCAATGTCTTTTGATTATTTATAATACCCACATATTAAATCAATACGTGAATCATTGAAACATAATATATATATCGAAATCAAATTTGTTTAATTGAATTTGTTAAGAATGTAAGAGTGATTAAAGTATAATCAATAAAGATGTATGGATAAAGTGATGAATTTTCATTCAAATCTTATTTGAATTTCATCAAACAAGGTGTCTATCTAAGTAAACATCTCGGATCATAATTTCATTGATCAATATATCTATTATGATTTTTAATATATATTTGATTATATTCATAAAATATAATTCAATAAAAATGACATTATGAAGAAAATTTAATTAATTTGATGAAAAGTCCATCTGAATATAATAATAAATCATGTATTTTTAGGTAATTAAAAGAGCTTTCATACCAATATTTTAATTCACATAATTTTATTTTTTTAATGTTTTATTCTTCCTTTTCTAACTATGACAAGTTATGTAAATAATGACATTTTTCTATAGCAATATAAAAGATGATAGTTCCATAAGATGAAATCAGTAAACTATGTAATTTAATATCATGGGTCTCCACTACATTCATTTAATTGTCAACTTTATCGTTGAGATCATATTTTGACAATTATATAAGCATATTCAGACTAATTTACATATGAAGTAGATTCAACACTTAAGTAGAATTCAATATTTCTTAGTTCATCTTAACAATTTTGTCATAAAAAAATATATTTTCAATATCATTATCATCAAAATAAAATTATTTTCTTATTTTTAAATTAACTTTATATTTATTATAGTCTAGTCATTTATACTGAAATTACATCTCTCTCATAGTGTAATTTTATTTCTGAATGTACTAAATTTTTATGAACCTCCAAATATACTCCTGAGACCAATTACCAATTTGAGGATGGAGTGAAACACCCAACCTTCAAAATATAATTATTTTGGCACAGAGAAAATTACAATATTTACAAATGTAAATGTAGTTTTATGCCATCATATCTAATCTACCATGACATAGTAGTACCTAGTGTTTCTTTGGTTAAGCTGAGAAGCAATTTGGTATTGACACTCTCACCAAAAATCTCAAAGTGGTCTATCTAGCTCCTCACAACATGAACAATGAAAATAACAATGGAATTTTTGTTTTTCACTGGAAGTGGAAAATGTTAAAGGCAATGAAGTAACACAACAAACAAAGAAGGGGTGGGACTGAGGGAAGGGAGCAATAATGGGTCTTCAACTTCTCTATAAAAGTTACTTCTTTCTCAGATTTCTCACTTATATCTTTAGTAGTTCGGCCTACAGAGCCTACTCCACCCTACCATCCTAAGCTTCTACTTACTCCTTGGTAAAATTACCTTGAGCACAAAGCTTTCAAGTATCCTTCACTTAATTTCTAATCTGAATAACCTTACAACTCTCCTCAAAACACTTTTCCTAATTCTCAACTCTAGTTTGTTTTAAGTATTAAAATACAATTGTATTAATAATGAATTCGTATAAAATAAGTGTGAAACTTATCTTGCATGATTTGTTTGCTTGAAATTGTAGAAGCAACTTGTATAGAAGAACACTTTATTTCACTTTAAGTGGAATCAGTGATTTCCTTTGGACAAATTTAGAGAATTATTCTAAACATTTTGACGTATTTTCCTATTTCTCTAATGTTCATTCCCTTGGGCATGAGTTTTGATATTATAATTAATGAGAAAATATACTATTGAGATTTCATTTTATTCACATGATTATTATAAGTGTTTGATATATTTTATTTCTTAAACTCATTATTTATCTTGTGAGATTATACCAAACCTATTAATCCAAGCGATTAAACCTTGAGATTAATTGATTTGATAAAATAAGTGAAGCGTCAAATTTATGAGAATAAATCTTTGATAGAAAACAAATATTTAAATACGTAAATGATACAAGGTAAATGATAATTATCATTTTGATATTATTATCTTTAATCATTTGACCTTTAAGTTTAGTCATTTATATATTAGTCATGTGCATTATGAAAAGAGAATAAAAAGGTTTGAAATAATAAATGAGTTTTGGTAAGTCTCAAATCGAAAATGTAGACAATGACATGTTGACCATTTATGTTGAGAACATGTAGGTCAACATTCGAATTTGAAGACAATGTCAACAAAAAAGTTATTCTTCCATGATAGATAAATTTTCATTTAAAATGTTAAATCGAATGAACCAAGTAATAGCAAGTTATCAAATTTGCAATGGTCAAAAGTCATTACCAAAGAGTACTAAAACATTGTAAGTATTTGAACTAACGTTTTGAATTTATCTCTTAAGCAAAATATAAAAAACCATTGAAGGACAAAGTTTGAAAAGTCAAAGAAGTTGGAAAAATGAAAATAACTATTCCACTTTAATCACTAAGAAGAATCCTTCCTACGATTAAATAACTTCATTGTATCAAACATGCTTGGATTGTTTCATCAATCTTCATTGGCTATTTGTGATCAATGAAACATTCGAATCTTTTAGGCAAGCTCTCTATTAAGCCCTAAGATAACTAAGTTGTGAGGGGAGAGGGTTCTATGGTAAAGGCACAAGGTGTTCTAAGCTAGGTTGACTTAGAAAGGGTTAGATATCTATAGAGATTGAACATAAGTTATTAGGCCATTAATCTCATGAAGGTTAGTATGTATTTTTGAAGAAAATAATTAAATCAAGTAAGAAAGATCATCTAAAATTAAAAGTAGCAAAGAGAGTGATGAATTAGTACAAAAAGATTTAGTCTCATTTTAAGGTAGAGAAAATTGTGAGAGAACTCGTTAGAGAAGAGAGAAAGAAAGCTCACATGTAGATAACTATGAAAAATAATTAACACGTGTGTTGACACCTCTATGATTTAGAAAGAAAATTTGAGATTATAGAAACATCTATTTACTCTTTAGTATGTCACCTAGTCCCTTAAATCTTTCATCTAAGACTTCTAATGATAGAAAAACCAATCAAAAACTTATACTCCATCAATAATAGGGCACTCTAATAGCCAACCTTTTTTGTCATTTTTTCTCCATTATTGAAGTGTATAACATCCCTATCATTCTCACACACTCTCTCTTCTTTTCTCTCTCATATTCCCTTTGAAATTACATTTTTACCTTCTTAAGTTTCTCCTCCAAAATTCCTTTTCTTTTATTATTCTTTCACCAAAGTCATAAAATAAATCATAACTTAATATTATTTGAACGTTTACCTTTGTTTAAATTATTAAAAATATAAAAATAGTATAAAAAAATTTAAAAATTTTAGAATTTGTTAAAATATAAGATAAAAATTAATATTTATGATATATTAATTCTACTCTCTATATTCAACTTGTGATTCATTTTTATATTAAATTTTAGTTAAGCTTAGTTATAAATATTATTGACTATGGATATTTAACACCAATGATAAATACCTATTTGTTATCTTCCCGTATATTTTTTCATCATCAAAATCATTATCAAAGCCAGCATACAATAATAACTAGCCAAAGATCATTTGAAATGAATTTTCAACTGATCTTAGTATAGAATTAAATGAATTCATATTAAATATTATAATGCACATGTCTACAACACACTCTCTCCCTTCTTCCTCACGAAATGTACAAAGGAGCACAGGAAATGAGGTTGGCTATGGACAGTGATGTCATCTTCTGCACAACAGTCATCACAACCAAGAAATTTTAGTGATTTTTTAAGGGATCTTTGTAGAGAATTAAGTAAGAAATGATTTCCAGTAAATGTTATAATGCATTGGTGTCAACAATACTCTCTCTCTCTCTCTCTCTCTCTCCCTCTCCCCCTCTCTCTCCCCCTTCTGAAATGGACAAAGAAGAAAAGAAACCAGGTTGGTTGCCAACACTGATGTCTTCTTTCGCACATAGCCCAACGTCTCACAACCCAGAGATTTTAATAGTGAATTTTCAGGGGATTTTATAAGATAATTAAATATGAAATGATTTCTAGTAAATATTACAATGCACATATGTCAACAAGATTCTCTCTCTTTCTCTCCCTTCTTCCTCAAGAAATGTACAAAGAGGTACAAGAAATCGGGCTGGCTGCCAACAGTGAGGTCTTCTTCTGCACAGAAGTCAACATATTACAACCCGGAGCAGCCCAGGCTGGTCCTCAGAAAACTGCAGGTTCTCATGCAGCAAGTACTGCTGGACGACGACCGGGAGCCGTATTGGTGGGCGGGGACTTCGGGTCGGGCCCTCTACCCCCACACACACCATGACTTGAAGACGTCGCCCAGCTGACTTGGCAGTCCTCCTCAAGATGCTGAGCTCGTGCTTCAGCACGTGGATGGCTTCATTCACGTGGAGCCCATGCAGGTCAATCAGGGGGTTCTGGCCCCTGCAAAATTTAGATATGAGGAGATCAAGATACGGCAACTGATACGGAATGGAGTGGGCACCGATATCAAATGCAGAGTGTAACTTGTTATACCTTAAATGTCCGACTTTTCTAGCATTTATAGCTTGCAGAGACATAAAATATATATACAAAAATTAGATATGAAGAGAAGATCAAGAAAGCAGAACCAGTTGGCATGGAAATTGATAAGGAATGGAGTAGGCCTGGATATTCAACCACAGATTTTTGTTTTTAGAGTGAAAATGTGGGATTATTCTACCATGCATCATCACCTGTAGAGAAATAAAATATCAGGAATGACTAGATACGATATAAAGATAATACCATAGATAGAAATAAAAGACCAACATAGGAGCAGTATTCATGGCAATCGATAAGACAGGGAGTAGACCCAAACATCTAACGTGAGATAATTCTAACACGTAAAATTATGGGTATACTGATTTTCTAGGAGAGGAGCATAGAGTTCTAAGTACATATTGAAGTTTTACAGCAGCTGTGCTCGAAACAGATGGGGCATAAATGAGAGAGGGTCATATACTAAACCATAAAATTTATAGTAGTCACATGATATATGCTGTAATCATGCATTAAATTAATATTAAGAAGTGTAACATTTGACGACCATGCAAAAATCACAACCTTGTTCAAAAATCATGCCAAACAACGAACCTCTGCTGATGTATTACTTCTCTGGGCTTTTCTTGCGCCTCTTTCATCTGAATATTGTACATTAGGCCTTTGGCAACAAGCTCTTTGCCAGGGGTCTTGCTCCCAATTAAGTAAGCTTGTTTTTCCTGTAAAAGAGTACATGCACGTGAAAGAAAGAAAAACAAATTAATGAAAATCTTTGACCAATAGGACTGCAGAAAAAGAAAGAATCCACACTTTCTTACATAAAAAAATTATCAACTTATTTCATTTTGGGCAGTGGGGCCCCATAACCACTTAAATATGTACTCTCATGGGTTTCTTCTGGAGGAGCATGAGGAGATTCATAGAATGGGCCTGTTGAGAGAACCATGCGGGATTTCAGCCATATAACCGCCCCGAGATAGAGAAGAGCATGCTTGGGGTGTTCAGTTCATGAAATGCAAAGGCATGCCGAGAGCTGACGAATAGCCTCTCATTCGCTGCATAGTATAATCCAATTTTTTTCCTAAAAAGAAAAGTAGACGATAATACGAAAAACAATCGTTGATTGTTTATCCTGACACACCAACACAGGATACACTTTTTCTTTAATTAAACCGGTACAAATACAGCTTGCTTCATGCATACATCACACCTTGCTTTTTTGACCACTCATCCTAATACAGCTATTTTCTCTTTCTCTGTTGTGTTCTATGTATGATTGCAGAACAGATTATACACGAAAACCTTCATAAAGTGAAGATAAAACAAGACAGGATCTTCTCATGATCACAGTATCTTTTTTTAATAATTGCAACTTCCTCCTGCCGTCACTGCTTCTGTGGTGACTTCTATTCATATTACTATTCTCATTCCCATTATCATTGCCAGGAAGAATGAATGTGAAAAGATAAAGAGGCAATAATTAACGTGTGAGTTACATGACCAAGAGTTCTGTGCTCACCCGTTGCTCATAGAAAGCATTCCTAAGACGAGCAAAATCCTGGGCATCCTCTCTCATATCCGAATACATTTGAGCTGAGAAGTCAAGGTTAAAAGATGAAAGGCAACAAAGGAAAGGGCATTCCACACAAATGGGTTACTAAATGAAGAAAATTTTGAAGGATGTAGACGAAGATATTACCAACTGCATCTCCCGTTTCATGCCATTGTGGAGCAACTGAGGTTTTTCCATAACCACCCAATTTGTCTCCAATAACAGCCTTCCCAGGGACGTTATATGAGCCCGTCAAGATTTGTGAATTTCTGATCAGGCCGATTCTTGTATCCATAGAACCATCCGGTTCATACTTCCAATGCTCAGAATCCTGAGATCGGGTTCTATGGATGCTTGGAACAAATTCTCGAGCACCCAGAGGTTCACCAGAGAAGGGAGACTTGAACAAAGAGAAGCCCTCCTTGTCCACAAACTGAAACGCATCTTTAGCTTGCTGGAGCTCTCGGCCACCATGCTTTGGCAACCTATTTACATTGTCTGGTACGGAATGTAAGTCAAGATCATTTAGGCTTGGAGCAGACAAGGTCTTTGAGCTCATGTTCTGGCTGAAACCAACATCAACTTTGAGCTGCAGCCACAGACCAAGCAATTATCTGAAAAAGCACTAATTTGCATATCAGCCAGTAGAATATCCAGGAATATGAACAGTACAACACAGATCTATGCAACAGAAAGACAAAGTGAATGAGTTCGACTTCAATAATTGTCACAGAACCTCTAAATTTAAATTGCATAACTAGGAAAGGCGTGAAGTGGATCCAAATTCAGAAATTAATATATTCTACTGTGTACATAAAAATGTCAATGTGACCACAGTACAAAAAGCAATTGCCGGGAAGCAGAGCAGAACGAAAAAGAAACTTGTCACAGGATGGCCAAGTCTGTAATTGGATTTTGGATTTCATGAAACAAATTTTCGTATCATGCAAGGATTTTTAGACAACAATGCTAACCTCTTGCCATTTTAATAAAAACTAAGGAGGCACCAGTTGTAGCAACTATATATTCTTTTAATAGAGTGTATCTACAGCAGGTATAAGAGAGAAAATATTATACATATATAAATATCGGTCCATATTATCTCCTTAAGTCGCACACAAGGTGACTAATCATCGCAGTTCTCTTCAGAATTTTAAATGAATTCCACTAATCACAGACCTCATATTCCTTTGTGCGTCATCTGTACTTAAGAGAAGAAAGACACTGATGAACTGTCGCAGTTAATACATTTAATGTCAAAATCAATTCTCTATGTCCGATTATTATACCAATGTACAAGGATGGTAAAGCATTTCTCACATACAAAATGGGGAGCTAAAATTAATGAAATGGTTTTAATGTAAAAGAACGGGAAAAAAATTAATGGAGCCTTTTCCCGGAAAAAACCCATTTTATGTGTCCGCATATCATTACTTTTATTCAATCATCATAAAGGCACAAATGACAACCCTAATGAGGGATCAGCAAGTAAACATTAAAACGCTTTCATGCTGAGAAAACCCAGCATTATTGAAATGAACCTATCTATCCAAAAAGCAGCCTTCTCTGACCAGTGAGGTTTTGACGCCCACTCTCAAACTCTGGATGAATGTTGGCTGCTCTATTATTTATAGGCTCAAAGTTCTTAGCTAGGAAAAGAAAAGAAAACAAAGAAATATGTCGGACTCAACAATATATATGTTCACCCACGAGAAGAATAAAGGCTAAATTAAGGCAAAAAATTATGTTGCTACGACGTCATAGGGTCAGGCCTTGTCATCAAGAAAGCTGCAGAAATAAAGGAGAAGACCCCGAAATGAGCTATGGTGCAACAGGGTGAATGGTAAAGAACACGGTATCTGTAAACAGACGGAACACTAATTATAAATGTAATAACTTACAAGTAGCAAGTCTTACATGTAGACAGCAGTTTAGTGTTTAAATAGCATAACCTACTTTAAAGAAATGACAAAAACGGGAAATGCTCTTGGTTGCTGTTCTTAGCGTGCAACACAAAAGGTAAAGATATAGGAAATTGGTTGGCCAACTGTCAGGTAAAGATATAACGTACAGATCTCCAAAGAGTGAGATAGCATCACAATGTCCAAGATCATATTAAAGTCGAGGATCCCACTCGGGAATTAATATACCATTAGGCTGCCAAATTGATAGTTCAAAGTTCAGAAAGGCACAAGACACACACCTCCAGTTGACTTAGCATCTCAATAGTCGTGTTCAAGTCACATCCATTTGCATAATACACTTCTGCAAGGCTCTCCAGTGCAAAATCAGGGAACTGTGATGACAAGTACTCCACATGTTCTACCGTCATGTTCTCAGATGCAACATGCTCATTTAATAGATCCTTTAGAAAACCCGCACCTGAATCCCCACTATACTGGCCCCCATCCCTACAGTTAGTAAGATGCCAATTATCATTCATGAACTGCTTATCCAAGTTATTGGTTCTTGAGTGTAAGAGGGCAGCTGAGGAATAATCTTCAATGGAAGGACGACCAGCATAATCCATTTTTTCCTTTAAACTTTTCTGTTCACTGCCTTGAGGTGAGATATCCAGCTGCTTGCCCAAAATCTGGTTGTCATTGGTCATAGAAAATATAGAAGGTTTAACCCCATCATTAATGGACAAACCGGCAAGTGAAAGGTCAGAACGTGCTTGGAAGTCCTCTTTGCCGATGACATTGAAATCAGGTGTAATATCATCAGGTAACTGGCAGTGCCAGTACTGGTGCGCCTCATCATCAGAGTGATTTGACACGTTGGTAATGGATTGATGCAAGACTGCTTTCCTAGAGGTTCCTGGGACCTCTATTCTTGTCATGTCAACATTCTTGCCGTTCGCAGGCAGAGATCTAAGAGCAGAAGGCACAAACTCTGCGGCATTCGGATTCAAACTTGTTGCCTTGTTTGGTGACGTTAATCTTGCATCTCCACTGCTTACGAAACTTTTGCCAGATGAAGTCATGCTTGCCAGAAACTATGAAAAGATATCACCTATATAAAAGACGTAACAGAAGAAATCTACCATAAGGCAATTATCCCAATCCTGAAAAATCAATATGGAGAGGAGAAACCGTTAAAAATAGGAAAACTCCGCACACAGAACAAAAAATCCATAGTTAAATGCTTTGGGAACCAATTATAAATGTGGAAATAAATTAAAAACTGGCGGTTAAACAATAGTTCCTAGCTTCCATTGGATTGAAACAAAAACATTCGCTAAAGCCAGGCTCCATGAATGTAATATAGAGAACACCACATACGATGTTGTTGACCAGATGAGGCTCACCACCTGATGATTATCCTTAACGCAACTGATATGCTTCCCTTGGTCCTGGGTCCAACTGTGGTCATTTTATTTTTACATGTGAGTGGATCTCCCCTTACCTTGCAATGATTGTTCGTTATAATTGCCAGCAGACTTTAATATGGGAGAGGAGTGACTATATCATCGTTCCTATCTGTTGTTAAAGACTTGTTTTCCAGTCATTGAAAACTTCACAAAATTCTGTCTTTTAACACGCACATATCAGCATATCTCTTTGCGATTTCTCCATTTTTTTCTTCACTTCCTCTGCTTATTTAGCCAGCCACCCTTAAGTGTAATCATTACTCGCTTTCTGGCATTGCAATTTTTCTCTTCCCATACCATAGACAATTCGACCCCTGTACCTTGAGTTCTATTTCCTCTCCTGCATTTCTTTCCTTTCTTCATCTGCTCTCCATTGCTGACACTGACCCCATTGTTCAGCCTGTTCTTCTTTATCATCCACTGACCTATTCTCTTCGGCTCCTCTTCATTTTCAGCAGTTGTCTACTTAATTTTTTCTCATAATAAAAAACAGGACCCAGACTCTAATCAAATCCATCGTAAGATTTCGGCACCCTATGTCTAACAAAGTCCTTTGAGACCCATGAAGTTTCTTCCTGTAAGGGAAAAAGTTCCATTTCCTTACACCATGGTCCATTTCTTATCCCACATCTATTTATTTTCTCGCTGTCCTTGCCAGTCATGTTACTGGCTTCTGTTCAGTTATTCCTCTTGTCCGGCCCCTATTTTGTCAGCCCAATTTTTAGACATACCCTTCATCCATCTTAATCTTCTGCAGCAATCTTGTTTCTTTTTTGTATTATAGAAGAAAGCGGCCAGGCCATGGCAGGGATAGAAGAGAGACTTAATGAGGGGAAGCCCTCCCAAATGATCGCATATCCAACTTCTAAACTGGACATAATAATATTAGGGCCGGACAAATCAAGCTACCAGACCATGCTGGACATATTTTCTAACTAGAGGCTTATTTTATGGGCCTGCCAAAGCCCGTTTTGGCTATGGTCCCTGTGAAAAAGACTATCAAACGGACTGAGCAAGCTGGAAGCCAGGTCAGGCCTCCCTTGACTTCCTTGTTGTTTGTTCCAGGCTCGGGACCTGAAAATCCAGCCCAGCCCGGAGGCTTTCATCTGGGCTACGCGCTTAGAGATTCCAGTAAAGCATATAGGTTTCATTTTCTATGGTCTTCACCTAGTACAGTTTTGCTGTCTCCCTAGAGCTCCCGGCCTTGGTCGGAAGTTCCATTTTGCCTACATCTCTGTCTATCTCTTCCACTTCCAATGGGAACGCCGCACAAAGGAACCAGCATGGGCAGAACAATAGGACGTACGGTTTAAAATTGCACAGTAATTGTTTAAGGGCTTATGAGCATCGTTCATTTTATCAGAGGGAATCGGAAGAAGAAGTAAACAGATTCTCCTCCAAGTCTCCTGCAACCGAAACTCGCATTTATAAAGATAAGCCCACGGAAAGGATAAGCTAACAATTGAAGTCGGCGGTCTCGAAGGAATAGAGGGGCTGAAACGGAGAAGAGCAAGAGCCACAACAGGAGCTCAGACAGAGACCCCAGATCGGAAGCGAAAAACAGAAATACGAAGTACGGGGGCAGTCATTCGTCCAGTAAATCGAGGGATATTGATGATTCGCCAAGGAAGAGGAGACAGGAGGAGTGAAGAGATCTACAGAAAACATAAAGAACGAAGTCTGTGCGTTCAATTGGGGATCGATCAAAATGAAATTGGAAGAAAAAGCCCAAAGGAGACGAGGAAAATCACCAAAATGATCAATCAGTAAAGCGGATTCGGCCACGAGCGAGCGAGCGAGAGAGAGAAAGAGAGAGAGGCGGGGCCATCTTACCTTTTCTAAGCTCGACGAGTGGGAAAATGGAGAGGAACGGATCCATAACGCGGAGAGGCTGAGGTCACGGAGCTTCTTCTCAAACCCCCTTCTCCTCTCCTCTCAGTTCCTCTCCCTCCTCCTCCTCCTCCTTCCCCACCTCCTCTCTCCCAACCCCTACTTCGACCTGCTCCTCTTCCCCACTCACCTCCCCCGCGGCGGCCCCCGACGTCGCGCTTCCTCCCCCCGCCGCTGCTGGGCTTCCAGAGCACTCCAGCGCCACAGAAAATACGCCAGGTGAGAATTACAGCGAGAAACAGCTCCCCCAAATGGGAACCCCGAACCCCACCCACACCCTCTCGCCGCCCCCCCCCTCACACCGTAGCTGACCTCCTCGCCACTCAATTTCACGGGACAAGACGAGAGGGGGAGAGAGAGAGAGAGAGAGAGAGAGAGCAGAGCAGAGATTGCCACCTCGCTTCCGACGACTTTTCTGGGTTTCATCCCGCCGCAGACTCTATTTCCCCCATAAATGTCGTCATAAATTACGACAAATCCACATTTTTACTACTTATTTTCTCCCCAAATCACCTCCCATCCCATTTATTGGCTCTCCGTACACGTTTCAGCCTACTCGAGTTAAGCCTAACTGAACTCTAGTTAACTTATGCGTCATAACCATACCCTTATTCTAATTCGTACTATGACACCCCCCCCACCCGCGCTCTCTCTCTCTCACCTCTCACTAGCGTAGCTCACCTCCTAGGTCTTTAAGAGCTCTCAGTTTTGTAGGGCAGTAAAGTGAACGTAGAGTCTACTCCCACATTTGACATGATTCCACCACCCGTGTCATATGGTTGAGTATCATTAATGTAAACATGCATCTTATACACACGCTGGCCTAGAGACAACTAGAAAGGCATCAAGCTTATTGGATCCAAATGTTTATGCAGCTCAAGAACATGTCCAAAAAGGGAACATCTCAATGGCTTTGGTAATCTAGCACATAATCACATGCATAGCAACCTTCTTTGGTCTCTGTCTCCCATTATAGATTCGACATCTACATTCATAAAATAGTTGATTATAAAATAATCTTCATAATAGGAATTCATTTTCAAGATGTGGATATCAAATGATGAATTTTGGCTTTTAGGGCCATCCACGTTTTGATGTTCACACATTACAATTAATTACCCAATATTGAACTATTATTGCCATTGCTTCATTTTGATTGTTGTAAAGGTCCCATTCAAAGTTCACAACCATTATAGTATAAAAAATTGACCATTTTCTTACTTTAAGAAGAGTCTACTTATATACACCAGTTCAAATCTCTCATGTAGCTGGTCAATTTTCTCATTCTTACTTGCTCTAAGCATATAAATGAGAAGATAATGATTAGTATGGAAATTAACATTATATTATCTATGAATTATTTTATCTCTCTCATCAGGTTGTAAGTGGTCATTTGCATGAGAAGTCAGCCAATGGAGGAAGAGGGGTGTTCAAAAGAGAGGAACGGGGGTCAAAGAGAGAAAGGGAGAAAATGATGACAAACATATATTTAAGGTCTCTTACCCACAAATGGGTGGGTTCCCACCCATATATTTAATAGTCACTTTGTTGACAAACATCACCCACTAACAAAACTAGTGCATAGTGTTGAATTTTAGAACCTTAAACAAGTTTTTGAAGTTGACAAATGCATGCAAAAAAAAAAGGTTCTTTTTTACATTCACTATATTTTGGTACATATTGACAATGTTCCAACATATCAAAATTACTTTAAAAAATAGCTCATATCAGAGTCAACATTTCAATGTATCAGGTTTATATCACATAATAGTGTAATATATCAAAGACAATATTATAGTGGAAAAAAATTGCATTGTAAAAGAGTATTGTACAACAATGTTGATAACATTTTAGTATATTTTGTTTACATTGAGTAAAGGGAAAGTATAATATAACAAGTTTACCTTTTTTGAATATTGTAGTACATTGATCTTTGACGTAATACTTCGATATAAGAGAAGTTTATATTGTGGGATAACATAGCATAACAATGTTCATACATTAATGGACCAAACTTATGTTATGCAATAGTACATTGCAATAGTGGTAATATTACATTCTAGGATATTTTAATATTTTAATAGTAATATTTTAGTACATAAGAGTGTATATTATAAAATAATATAATGTACCAATGAAATTATTTCAATAAATCATTTAAATTGTGGAATAATGTTATATATCAAATTAGTAAGATAATATATAAGGAGTTATGTTGACAAACAATGAGTACATTGTTTAAAATTTTAATTCATGAAATTTAAGTTGCAAATTTTAGGTGTCATGCACCAACTCAATATATCAGATTTTTTTAATATATAAATTTTATTTAGCAGAATAACACAATAAATAAATATTAATATCTCAAAATATAAGAGTCATATCATGGAATAGTCAATGTGTCAAGGTTAATATTTCAATAGATATAATTAAGTCATGAAATTCAATAAATTTGACTCAAGAGAAATATGTAAACAATTAAATTATGCCTAATAAAATATTTTCATGTAAAATTTTATGTTACATGATATTCTAATATATCAATTCTAATATGTTAGTATATGAGGCGTTACATTGTAAAAAATAAATGTGTCAAACTTAATATGTTCACATACCAAAATTGTTTTATAACATTAACTATGTCAATATATGATAAGCTATATGAAAAATGTGTAGAGTAAATCAAGCTTGGTACCCTTATATACAGAAACCAATTTGTCAAACATATTTGAAAGAAGAATGTAAGTAACTTTTAATTGACAACTGAATACTTCAATGCATGAGAATGACATTTTAGAAAAGAATAGTATCTGAACCACAATATCTTACTACATGATATTTTCCCTACAATATATGTGAAGTCAAATATTTCAATACACAGAATAAACCTAAGAATTTAAAATAAAAAGGCAAATATTCACTTCTACTTACAAATCATTCATCAAAAAGAGACCAACAACTGAAGATATTGCTTAAATAATCCCACACTAATTTAAACCTCATAAATAAAAACCACATTGTAGTAATGAAACAAAAGTCATTTAGTTGTTGTGTGAAAACCCTTAGTAGGACATAGGATATGGCCCTACTAATGATGCATGAGAATAAATAGGGAGCAAGTACGTAAGCACATAATATAAAATAAAAAAGAATTTCAAAGAGAGCTGAGCAAATTGATGAGAGCAAGAAAAATCCTTCTAAGCTCAATCTCCATCAATGATTTTTTAACGTGTTAAAGATGAATAAGCTCTAATTCCATGGTAATAGATCACTAAAAGAATTTTTGAAACCAAAGACTATGATCTTCAATTTAGTTCTCAAAATCATTTGATTTTACTAGAATTAGCTTATCACTTTAAATGCTGATAAGTATTGGGAGTGTTGAGAGCTATGAATCAGAAATTGGGGGTTGGCACCAACTTACTCGTGTACTTGCCTAGAATCATAAACCTTCAAGCAAATATTAGGGGTATTGGGGTACTATATTCAAGAATCTAGAGGGGAAGATTGATGCATGATACTTAAGTATTGCAATATCCTTAGAAAGTAGAACATATGGCTGGTACCTCTAGAGAGTCAAGGCTAGAAGGGTTAAATCACTCTAAATTGTGTGCCTTTTGCACTTAATTGTCTCTATTATTTATAAGGAGTTGACCCACATAAATTTTAGCAAATATCATGAAATAAATGAATCTACTTTAATATTCATCCTATTGACAGAGAAGAGAGAAATCCTATAATGAATTAAGGAAACAAGAAGAACGTTCACAAATATTTTGTAGGAGAATAGAGAGAGAGAGAGAGGAGAGAGGAGAAGGGATAATGGGCCCTTAATGGGTCAAGTGAGCTATTGAACACTCCCCCTTAAGTTGGAGCATAGAGGTCGAACATGCCTAACTTAGTACACATAGAGTCATAAAAGATGTCAGCCAAACTCTTCGTGAAGATATCTGCAAACTAATGAGATGATGCTATATGAGGAGTAGAGATAAGTCCTAACATAACCTTATTCTGAATGTATTGGTAGTCAATTTCAATGTGCTTTGTTAGTTCATGAAAGGTGGAATTATTGAAAATAAAGATGGCAACTTGATTATCACAATGCATAGGCATTAGAGAAGGAGAAGTCATGCCAAGATCTTTAAGTAGTGAGTAAAGTCATATCATCTCCCACGCTATCTTAGTTATAGCTTGATACTCAGACTCCGTATTAAAGAAAGACACCACTTGTTATTTCTAGGATTGCTAGGTAACTAGATTACCTCCAATATATGTGTAATAGTCTATAGTAGATCTCCAGTCACCTTTGTCACCTACATATTTGACATCAGAATAGGCAGTGATATAGAGATGGCCATATCATTGGTAGAGAAGTCATTTCCCTAGTGTTCATTTAATATGAGCAAAGACTCAAAGAGTGTCCTCCTAATGAACACATTGAGGCTCCTATATGAACTGACTCAGAATACTAACCACATATATGATGTCTAGGCGAGTGATGGTGAGATATATCAGCTTGCCTAACAAACGTTAATACTAGTTAGTGTCCTCACGGAAAGGAGATAAAGTGTCATAGAACTGCAGATGAACTTCTATGGGCGAGGTTCATCTTGCACCCGAGTAAGTCAATCTCCGAAAGCATGTCGAGAGCGTACTTCTATTGAGTGAAAGTAAACTTTCTATCTTAATATGCAAACTCAATCCTAAGAAAGTATCGTGGCATTCCTATGTCACGAATGCTAAGATGTTATTACAAGTAGGCTTTGATAATAAAGATGCTAGTTTCATCACACCCAATCATAAGAATGTCGTCAACGTAGGCTATATGAATAATAAGGCCAACCTCTATCTTCTTCTTGAGCATAATGGGATCCATAGTGTAGGAGGTGAAGCTAAAAGTGGTTAGAAGTTTACGAAACTTGAAAAACCAAACATAGGGCCTCTACTTGAACCCATAAATAGCACGTCATAAGAGACACACCTTGGATGACTCCCCCTAAGTAACATACCTAAGAGGTTACTTTATAAAGACATGTTCCTCAAGATCACCGTAAAGAAAGACATTAGAAACATCTAACTGATGGAGAGACTATGCTTAATTAATGGCAAGAGAAAGGAGCATGTGGATGGAGTTGAGAGAGACAATAGGAGAAAATGTCTCCATGTAGTTGATCTTGTAGACTTGAGTGAAGTTGCAAGCAATCAGACAAACTTTGTGACGAGCAATTGAACCATCTAGGTGATACTTGAGGGTAAACACTCACTTGCATGTCAAGATATTGGCATTGGCTAGGCGTGAGACTAATTGTCAAGTCCCTTAAGCTTCCAATGTAGCACTTCCACATCCATGGTCACCTTTCATACAAGTACTCGTGCAGCCTCAACATATGATTGTGGAAATGACTTGGAGGCAACAAAGAAAGCAAAAGTACAAAAGGAGGGAGATAAGTGGTCATATAAAATGAACTGAGAAATGGGATGATGGGTGTAGGCACACATGCCCTTGGAGAGGGTAATAGGGAGGTGAAGGTCATTAGGAAAAGTTAGGATCAAGGGCATAGAGGAGGGAGGAATCGATGGTGAGGGTGAAAGAGAAATTACATCTGTAGGAGGAGAAGTCTTAGGAAACATAGATCAAGGAGAGTCAAGTGTGGGGGGAAAAACCCACGGAGGATGGACAAGAGGGAAGAGAAGGAGGGGGGTCTGTGAAAATGACCACAAGAGGAAACCTTGATGGTGGAGACATATTGGCATGAGTAGGAGGAGTTGAAGCTGAAGAGAAGAAGGGGGACTTCTTATGGAAGGTAATGTTAGTTGAGGTCACATAGCGACAAATATCTAAGAAGTAGATTCAATAACCCTTTTGTTGAAGTAGACCCGATAACCCTTATTTGACATAATACTCCAGAAGAAGACTCCATGTGAGGAAAAAATGTCAAGATGAAGAAGAGGTCGAGGAGGGGGCAAATATGGTGGTTAGGCCCAATAAGGCAGTCTGAAGGGGCAGGTGAACCCACTAGAACCAACTGGGCTACTGTGGTGGCCTGTTGGAGTGAAATGGGCCACTAGGTGTTCCACCTAGGTGGCTGGGCCATTGAGTCAACTGGGCCACTAGGTTGGCTGGACTGTTGAGCTGGCTTGGCCGCTAGGCTGGCTGGGTTGTTGTGTGGCTGGGCCGGTTTTTTTTGAATTGGCTACTTCAGGTAGATAGGGCCTTGAGCAGCTGGGGGAAACCCTAGTTGTCACATTGGTGACGTTGCGTGCTAGGTCACTATAGGAGGGAGGTTTGGCGGCAGGAGTAGTGGAAACCTCAAAGGCGACAGTGATAGTGACAATAGAGACAATGACAACAATGGTGATAGTGGAGATGGCAATAGCGACGACAGAAGCATGCAATGGCGGGAGAGGTACGCTGTGGGAGAATCACATTGGGATCGAGACGACAATGGTGATGGTGGTAGAAAAGCACATTGAGAGGGAAGAACACCACCTAATGAAGGAGAGCGCCGCCGAAGAGAGGAGATGACAACATTGAGGAGTGACATGTTAGAGGAGAAGCGGCACACCACATGAGGAGACGATGATGACATCAAGGAAGAACACATAGTGCTTTGATACCATGTTTATAGAGAAGAGAAAAACTCTAGAATGAATTAAGGAAACCAGAAGAATGTACACAAGTGTTTTATAGGAGAATAGTGAGAGAGGAGAGAGGAAAAGGGATAACTAGCCCTTGATGGATTGAGTGAGCTATCGAACACATCCATTGAAAAAGGAGATCAATTCATCCCCCCCATTCCACCTTTTAATTCCTTCACAAGCTCATTAGACTCAATCCACATCATGTAATTGGATGATAAGTAAGCATAAAGAGCAGATGGGGCCACATTATGCCCTACTAGCAATAAATTAGATTTTGTACACAAGGAAAATTAGTTTTTTTAAATTAGGTAAATATTGAACGAATATTAGGCATGGTTGACTCAATTAAAATGAGGAAAAAGAAATAAATGAATTAACCCTACCTTTAAGATTTGGATAGTTTATATAAACTTAAAGGACAAGTAAAAAATGAATTCTTGTTTTTGGCTTGATAAGTTTATGGTGAACTATAATAAAAACACTTATTTTTGCATTTAAAGCATTGTAGTATCCTCCCGCCTCCTTCATGTGTCTTATAATCAATAGAATGCCTCTCGATCAATTAAGTTAGGAACTCCTCTTTATATGCACATTGGGATAGAAATTTAATGAAGATAACTTCTAAAAGATGGCTGAAAATGTAGTCTTTAGATCTGGCTTCTAGTCCTAGATAAGTTGTATTTAACTAGCTCAAAGTATAAATAACATAACAGTTTTCATAGAATTTATTGTTGCAAACTACCCCAAGTGCACATAAATGCAAGCCATTAAAAGGACTTTACCTTCATAACAAAAGTATTGATTCCTTTGGTGTTATTTTGTCATTAAAATGACTAACTATTTTTTGCAACATATGGTAAAATATTAATATTTTATAGCAGAATTATTAAACTTTATGGATAATTCTAGTTTTTATTTTATAGCAGAATTATTTCTAGAGGTTACCATTGTAAACGATTTGTGGTTTTTTTCCTCTCAATATTATTTGGAGTTTTTGCTAGTCATGATTAACTAGAGAATTTTTTTTCCAACCATATGCTAGTGGTGAATTTTGAGCTCCTATGGACATAGAAGCTATTTAAGATCCTAAGTTCACTACCCTTTCAAGAAACAACATATTTTCATTAGTATTTAGAAGCCCAATCCTTTCTAACTGGGCTGGTCCATTAAAGTTTTCAAACAGAACGTAAGAAACCAAAATTAGTAGACTTTCAATTTTCTTTGAAGGTTTTCCTCTACTTATTATAGATTAAGCGATTCTTGTAAATTTTAAAAGTACATTGCAATCCTTATTGATTCAAGGATCATATGAATTATTTTATGTGAACTCAAGGAATGAGGATCTCATAATATGATTCAAGGTTTGATTTTCATTCTTTCATGACTTCTATCAAGTCAATGGGTGTTAAAGCTTGATTCTAAGTCATAGATTCATCTATGTCAAGATTTTTCAATTTAAGGGCATAGTAAGATCAAGAAGGGGGTTGAATTAAACTTGGTAAACTATTTGAAGTTTTCTCAATTATTTTCCTAATATTAGATTATAATGTATATAAATGTTAAAAACTAAAGAAATTTTAAAGTGGTTCAGCCCCTTGCCTATTTTACTTTACCAAGAACACCTAATATTTCACTTCCACTTATTACTTAGTGTACACCTAATGATTGCAAGGCCTCATTTCTCTTAGAATCTCAAGCCAAAGTTCTCTCTAGACTTATAACTCTAGATGTGTTAAAGTAATTGATGAGTTTGCTTCCTTCATATGATAACAACTTAGTCATAAGTTTTATTGTAAAAAATCAAAAAAAAAAATTATCAATGATGTTTCAAAAAAATTGATCAAGAAATAAGTCATTACTAAAATATGATGAAAAATAATTGAGTTGCATCTAATTTTTCACTATCTTAATATTAAATGGCTATCTAAATGATGAAAAATTTATTCTTAAAATTAGGGTGAGGAGAATTGAATTTAAATCAATATTTGCTTATTAACTTGTTAGCTTCTTGCCATTGGAGTAAGTGTTGAATTGTATGTAAGATCCAAGGGGCGAGGTAAAATACCAAGAGGATGGATGAATTGGTTTTTTTACAATCTTGAATTTTCTTTCCATGGGTGACTATGTTGACACATGTTCTAATTAGATTTTTGATTCATATCTCTCTCTTGGTTCTCTTTCTCCCTCATATTGTGAGTTATTTTTAGATTTTCTCTCCCTCACAAAGAAGACAAAATTTTTTTTATAATAGTTCACCTTCAATTATTTTTAGTACAGGAGAATCTTTCCTATTGGACTTCACTATTTCTCAGAGAAACACACATTGATTTTTATGAGATTAGTAACCCAATCACATATATTTGATTTTGATAGAGATTCAACCCTTCATAAAACACCTCATACTTTTACCCAAAACCTCTTTCCTCACCAGCCAATTAACTTTGGACTTAATGGAGAGCTTAAACATAGGATTTAAAGATATATGCTGATTACTAAGATTGTATGAAAATAGACGAAGCAATATGTGCATAGTTAAAACTTAGGGTGAATTCACCTTAATCATAAGTGATGATAAATTGATGTAGATGACTGTAAAAGTTTTATTCTTATTTTTCAAACTTTCCTTATTTAAATTACATCAATCTCTAATGGTTTCCCTCTTTGAAAAGATTAGATAAAATCAAGAAAGTAGTTCAAATTCTTATCATTTTTTAGAATGCATGTTAACAACCTTTTATTGATTCAAATGTTGGAAATTTTATTCTTTGAACCCCTCAATTTGAAATTTGAACTGAAGATTTGTATCTCATGAATGAAAATTTTTTTATATTAATATTGATTTTAGATAGAAATATTACACTAGTCATTCATTACATATAAGCATACAATGTGCTGCCATCTAATTTCTAGGTTTGACACTCACAAAAGTGATTTTTATTTTTTCAAACCTTTTTCTTTTTTTTAATAATATATGTGACAACTTAAATGGCTATGCTTAAAGGTCTAGTTAATATAGATAAATGATTCACAATAGTAAATATGATTTAGCTCTTCCTGTTTACCTATTTTAATATGTCAAGTATATCAATGAACCAATTTTTGAAACATTGACATCACTAAAATTTATTTTCAATATTTTATAACTAGTATAATTCAGCCATGTGTTCTACTATTTACTCATATAGTTTAGAATTAGTATTATAGTTAAGAGTGATTTGTTTTCCTTATGTATGTCCGTTATCATCAAAATATTTTTAAATAATCAAGACTTTTGAAGCCAACAAAGATGTCACTTGTTTATTTAATTTTGATTTTAATAATAAAAAATGAAGTTTAATCAACATAAATTAAAAAATCGTAGAGTGGTTTGCCCATTGTGGATTAGTTTTTTTAATTTTTAAACCTTATAAAGTTGAATTCATCATAATTCAAATTTCAATCATCATTAGGCATTGAAAATGACCAGTAGAAGCCCTAAAAACTACCTTTCAATATTATAATTGGTCTCAGATGAAAAGAAGAGATGGAGCCACAACATTGGTTCCCACTTTAACTAGCAAGCTGGTTGAGGATCCAAAATGAGAAGATTTGCTACTGCTCAACACATTTAAAGGAGATACTTCCTCCCAAGATCCAAATCTTATAAAGCAACTAAAGAAGAGGTCCAACGAGCCAAATGCACATTTAATATGTCGGATCTACATCAAGGAAAACCTAAAATCAAGCAGCTTACTTATCAAACTCTAAACTTTTATTGCATATCATTGTACTAGAGAAACCACACCAATTTGAGTTTCTGTAGGCTAAAACTTCAACGTGCATAAGCACATGGGTTTGAAAATACCTTGACCTGTCTGGTGGGCAAGAGCCAAAAGTGCAATACATTTATGATAGTGTCATAATACATCATTTTTTGGGCTAGAGGCAGAACTTGGAGGAGTGACAATGTTGTGATAGTCTGTTTATTAAGATGGAGCAAGGAACCAATTGGAAGAGTGAAAATACCATGGTAGACTATCTTGTGGCTCAATGTCAAGACCCTGATGAGGGAGTGATTGATAGCTCTTGTGAGAAATGCTTATCTTGTAACAATAAGAGTGCTTGATAGCTTGACAAGTATTTATTTTCGAGGGTCATGAGCACCTAGATATAACACTTATGAAATATATGCCAAAACTCAAATAGCAAAACTCTTTGGATAATGAATGTAGGTTGGGGGGTGAACCATTTTAAATTTGAGAAAATCTTCTCTTGTTTGAGTATCTATATTGTATGCATAATACAATCTATAAGTCACAAAAAAATTAGATTTATTAATCTAATTGCGCACATCATGGTGTAGAGAGCATCAAGATTTAGTCGTGTTCATTTTAATCATACTACATTCTTTAACACGTACTAAAATCATACAATATTTCTCTAAGTTCACTAAATTACAAGGTTTAATCATGATTTCAATATAATGAATTAGAAATCATTAGAAAATACAATTAAGTCTATTCATCACCACCTCTTAGACTAATAAACTACTTTAGTCATCATCAAGTCCTTTAGTGTGGACATGATAAAGTTAATTCACTAGCAGCTTCTTTCATGGAGTAGGTGTTGTACCATTAGTAAACCTTTTTGAATTTCAATAAAATGTCAGTCATAACTTTATAATCCCCATGATACATTGTAACAAGCCCATTTGAGGATCATATTATTGGTACTTAACGGCCACTCCAATATGGCCCATAAGTGAATTTAGATGTAGTCCATGTAGGCAACTAACTAATAAATATTTATAGTTTGCAAAGGCATTGCATATTTGTATCTAGAAACATGATAGGTGTGTGAGGAGAAAGTTCCAAAACACTTGTGGAGATTGGCTTGACTAATTTCTAGGGTCATTTATGTAGAGAATAATTTTTTAATTTATGGAAAAAGGTTTAGCTTTTTCGATATAACAAGATCCAAGAATATAACCCCAAATATACTTCACTACATACAAGTTAAAGGGTGGTGCATTGGTATGGTAGGAATGACTTTAGGAATTCATTCCACAATAGGTGAAGAAATGATTCATATGTAGTACTGAATAAAAAAATTACAAACCCCTCTTTCTCTCTCTCTCTCTCTCACACACACACACACTATCTATCTATCTATCTATCTATCTATCTATCTATCTAGCTATCTCTCCTTCTCTCTCTATCTATATCCACCTATCTCTTAATCTATCTATCCACAATATACATACATATGCATCCATCTCTTTAATATATTCTTTCTCTATTACATTCCCCATACCTAGTGATCTATATCTAAACTCCTCTCTCTCTCTCTCTCTCTCTCTCTCTCTCTCTCTCTCGCTCTCGCTCTCTCTCTCCCCCTCTCTATCAACATGTTTCTCTCCCTCTCCCTCTCTCTCTCTCATCTTTCCCCATCTGTATTCATTTCTTTCATGACTATCTTTGTCCATCGCTCTCCGCCCGTCTTATCTCTTACATACACACGCAAACATCTCTCTCGAATTTCTCACAAATGTGCGTAAATCTCTCTCTCTCTCTCTCTCTCTCTCTCCCCAACTCTTTCTCGCTCTCTCCTTCATTTTGGGGTAGGTGTTCTTTCTCTTTCTTTCCTCTCCTCTCGGATGCATTCAAATAGAACAATTTTCACCCTCACCCAAGACGCAGCAGACACGGATATCCGCTAGATATTTTCCTCTACTCCCTCAAAGCTAGTCTCTAACCTGAGTTAAGAATATTAAATCAGCCGGGCCTACCAACTTGGGTTAAGCTGACCACGCATTCTACGTCAATATCAATATATAAATAGAAAAATAAATAAATATCGGATTTGCTCATCAGCCCAGCCTGACCCTCCCCCTCTGTGACGTGTCCGCCTATCATTTGTTGTGCACGCCGTGTTCTCCCCTGAGGAATAATGGACCCCCCCCCATTGACCACGGCCGCGTTACGATCACCTTCTATGATTGTGAGAAACCTGCCTGCCGGCCTTCGAAGACTTCTTGTATGGGCTTCTCCCCGAGGTGCGCAAAGGGTGTGAATTGTGAGGCGGAGGCTCGGACTACTCCGTCCACCAGTCTGGAGAGGACAGCTGGCAGCATTAGATCCTCACGGAATGCCGCCGTCGCAGCATAGGGATCTCCTATGGTCTTGGGTTTTTATAATACCACCCTCATTTAAGGACTAAGTATTAATAAATCTGTTCTATAGATATATTTGGTTCATGATTCAAGGGGAATGCCCCTAAAAATAGGGGTATTTATACAAATACTATTTTGTACCCACGGCTTGATGACGTGGTAACCTCAGTTTCTCCCACTCGATGCTTTATCTCCTCCCAATCATCAGTCCTCCGGACACGTCACTTGCCGCCAAATAAGAGGGAGAGAGGAAGGAGAGAGAGAGAGAGAGAGAGAGAGAGGGAGAGAGAGAGAGCGAGATAGAGAGAGAGTGAGAGAGGGAGGGAGGGAGGGAGAGAGAGAGAGAGAGAGAGAGAGTGAGAGAGTGAGAGAGGGAGGGAGGGAGGGAGGGAGGGAGAGAGAGAGAGAGAGAGAGAGAGAGAGAGAGAGAGAGAGAGAGAGAGAGAGAGAGAGAGAGAGAAGGGGAGAGAGAGAGCGAGATAGAGAGAGAGGGAGGGAGGGAGGGAGAGAGAGAGAGAGGGAGAGAGAGAGAAGAGACAGCGAGAGAGGGAGAGAGGTTTCTTCTTGCAGCTCTCGCCGGGGAGTCGTCGAGGGGGATTGCTTGGGATGTCAGGGTCTTGCAGGGCAGAGGAAGAAGAGGAGGTGGCGGCGAGGGAGGAGGACAAGGGGAGCGGCGGCGTCGTCGTCCGGGAGGCGGAGGCTCAGAGAGGAGGGGCTGCAGGGGGCGGAAGCCACCAGAGTTGCCCTTCTTTCTAGCGCGGGGAGGGAACGAGAGAGGATTCTTCCGGAGGTGGCTGGCTCAAGATTCTGCAGCTTCAGGTGAGTTTCCCCGTTGATCATCGGAGGCAGCTTTCGAGATTTGCGGCCTCTGTGTACCAGATTCTCCTCCCCTTCTTCGCCGTCTATAACTGCTTCGATCGATCTCTTTCTTCTCTGGCTTTCCTCTGAGATCGCTGTTTCTCTTTTCCTTCCTGGCAATATCCCTGTGTATGTGCTTAGGGCTTCCAACGAGGAGGAGGGGAGAGAGCGGCGTCCTGAGCAATGTCGGCGACGACGCTCTCCGACTCTGTCCCGATTTCGGCATCAGATCCACAGCAGAGCCAGATCCAGGCCGGAAGCGCGGCAGCGGAGGAGGTGGGATTTGCCGAGTGCGAATGCTGCGGGCTGAGGGAGGAATGCACAGAGGCGTACATCGAGCGCGTGAGGGAGATCTACGACGGTCGCTGGTGTGCGGGCTCTGCGCGGAGGCCGTGAAGGAGGAGATCTGCCGATCGGGCCTTCGCCGCCCCATCACCACCGACGAGGCGCTCGATCAGCACGCCGCCTTCTGCCGGAGCCACCGGTCGTCCCCTGTCGCAGCCGACGCCAACGAGCACCTCATCGCCGCCATGCGCCAGTTGCTCCGCCGCAGCCTCGACTCTCCCCGGGGAATCCGGTCCACCCCCGGCAGCCCAAGCCGGAGCACCCCCGGCGATGGGGAGCCTCCCCGGCGTTCCCTTGCTCGCACCAGCAGCTGCTTCCCCACCCTGGCAGGCTGAGGAATCCCAGAGCAGAGCCAGAGATGAGTCGAATCGCAAGTAAGAGAGCTCTCCCCTTGAATTTTTCCTTCCTCTTCCCTCTGGATTAGGGTTTTATCAGGGTCAGCCGAGACGGGTGATCGCTAGGTTTTCAACCTAATCCATGGATTCTTCTTCCCATCCTCCATCTTGGTTAGGCCTCTGCAGAGACTCAAGCAATAATCCACGGCCCCTTCTCTCCCGTCCTCCATCTGGGTTAGGCATTTCGAGACGATTAGGGCTTCCGGGGGCATCTGATGGCCACATTCCTTGACCAGATCCATGAACGATCCTTCCCCCTCCGCACCTCAATTCCCTGACGATCTCCTGCTTCAGATTTCTTCCAACAGGATCATCTATATCTCTGGATGGACCAGAACATGTCAACGATCGAATAAAAGCTCATCCCCTCGGCCAAGCAAACCCTAGTTTTTTATCGGAATAACCAACCACACTGATGTGATGTTGCCCAATAAATTAATAAACTTGTTGTGATAAAATATCCTCAATGTCACGGCCAATTCAAAAGTTTACGTTGTATTACTTAGATCTATTTATCATCCAACTTTCTGCCAACAGAAAGGATGCAGGAATAGGTAAATATTATTTTATATCTCACACTACATGTTCTATCTAGCACTTAATGGTAAAAAATCACCAATTTATCTATTGATTGCATATTTAAGAAGATCCTAATCAACAATCTCTCAGGATACTTCAACAGTATAATTATAAACATAGTCACATTTTTTTACGACAAAATTTATTAACAACAAGATGTAATATTAAACACGTCTTGTCTTGTAGCTAATGCAATGTTAGACCATTGTGTCATAATAGAGTACTAATTAGAAAATAATTCGTCCAAATAATAAAACAGAGATGTAGGCCATTACGAGATAAAAAAAGGTTTGCACCAAGCACTAGTCTAGACTTAAACAAGCCTACTCTAACCTATGATTATGTCTGCTTGTTAGAGAGAGCATTCCAACATGATTAGCTATGGACTTCAATTTGTCAATAAAAACAAGCCTTGGGTTAGGCCACATTAAAGCCTAAACAACGACCTACTCAAGCGATGACTAACTACATTGATAGAGAGAGAGAGACAGAGACAGAGACAGAGAGAATATGAGGGAGGGTGGATGGATGGGAGAGGGGATTAGTACTGACCGTCAACTAAGTAAAATTGGGTGTGGGTTTTTTGGACAAGAGGATAAAAAAAAATCTTAAAGTGGCTAATTGACTTATTAGACTCTTCTTTGGAACCAACTCATACAAAACTGAAAGTATCATACCATATAAACTATTTATCCTAAAAATATTTATATTGATCTTTTTGGGCATCTCTTCGGATATCAATTGAGGTTGTTCAGATTAATTCATTAATTAAAATTCATTTTGCATACAGAAATGGGAACTTCTCAATGTCTCCTATTTGATTTCTGCTTTGATAATGACAACATATGAGTTTAATCATGTGGGTCCCTACTAAGATGGTAAGTATATTAAGAATGGGGTTTAACTTATTTTGAAATTATTTTTACTGTTTTTAGATATCTATTCTATGAACTACTATTAAAATGCTTATTCTTGGGTTAACATCGAATGTTGTTGGTCAATACAATGGGTTATAACATGTTTTGTTGGTCACTACACTTTCAAGAGGGTAGATGCACTATTCTCTAAATCAATTTGGATACCAAATTTTATAGTGTTTCACTTTTCCTTTGGCTTATGTTCACTTATTATAGGTTTCAACCCTTAGTTTCCACAAGTTGGTCACCACACTTTCAAGAGGGTTGATGCACTATTCTCTAAATCAATTTTGATACCAAATGTTATAGTATTTCAGTTTTCCGTTGGCTTATGTCCACTTATTATAGGTTTCAACCCTTAGTTTCCACAGAATCTAAGAACATGAAGATAATTTAAATTTACAAGATGAGTAGCCTCTTTTTTACATGACCAATTTTTAAAGATAAACCCTTGGTGCTGGATGTCAAGGCACCAGCTTGCCTATCTGTCCATGATATAAACACTCCCAAGTGATTTCATGTATAGAATGTAATTTTAACAGCTAAACCAATCTCAAGATGTTTGAAATAATGATTTTATTATGGACGAGAATGATAAGAGTAATGAAAGAAGCTTTGAACATGCAACAACTTGGAGTAGTGGAAGAAGTTTACACCAAGAATTTTAAGATTTAGATGATCATTTTTTTTTTATTCAAGCATTGCTTGAAAACTCATCCACAAGTTTTTTATAGGCCTTCTGATATCAATAGTTTGAGTTCAAATGTTTGAGACATGATTTGTCGAAGATTTTTTGGGCAACACATGGGTTAGCATTCTGATACATATGAAACCATACTAGTCTAGGTTCACAACTTGACTAGTTTTGATGAAGTCAGCATTATAGATATATGAAGTCACAATCTTTTGATGTGTCCTTGAGCTTGTGCTGTGTTAATATTTGATTTCCTTGTCAACTAAGCCTGCCATGTTAGTCATTTTGTCTATGTTAGAGAGTTTTCTCTAGGGATCTATTCTTATGTCAACAATCTTGCCACTTGCATGTACCTTCATTGAACTTTTGTCACATGTCATTTTAAGAAATCGAACATCATCACATGGCACTTAAACATTTGACTTTGTCACCTGCCATTAAACAATGCCACATGTCATCTTGATTTTAATTTCTCTCAAGTCAATCTTGTGTTAGATGAGTGTCACTTGTCACCTAATTTTATGTTACTGTCACTTGTTAGTTGAGCATTTTAATTTTGTTGTTGATTTGAAAAATATTGAATTTTTCAATGATGAGAAAACTTGGTTAAAGATAAATGAATGATAATTTTATGATATGATAAATGCGTGAATCATTATATTTAAATAAAATATAAATAAAAAAGGCATAATCATCATTATTTTGTAAGGCAGTTAATGCTATAATTTTTATATTGAAAACTAAGCCATGGCATAGCCTTAAAAAAACATTCAAGATAATGAAAATGAACAAAATGCAACAATGAGAGTATATTAAAATTTAAAAAATTCAATTTTGTATGGGTTTTACAATATTTTTTGTTGTAACAAAAAGCCGTACATATTTCTAATATAACTAATTAAAATTGTTTTTAGTTGAAAAATTAAGTGACATATACGGGTTTGCAACTAAGCATTGGAAGTATTATTTATAGAGGAATCCAGTGCAATAAATTGCATATCAAGATCAAAGTATGTAAATAGTTATGAGTTTTACAACTTTTTCAGAAATATTTTTCTATATATTTTTGAAGGGGCCCCTTTAGGTCCAGTCAACTAGTTGTTAAGCCAACCATTTAGCTTAATAATTTGAGAATAAAAAAATAGGACTTTCACTCAAATTAGGGTTTGATGGGAAAAATCAAAGGGGTCATAACAAGAGGTAATAAAGAAAATTTACACTACCTATTCCCCACCTCTAAGAGTCTCCAAGACATTTCCCTCATCATCCGAGAAACTCAATTGCTTTGCATGCCTTTGAGCACTTGGAGCACGAAAAGGATAAATAATGATTACTTTTATCTAAGATTTCATCATTGCTGATCTTTTTCCACAACAAGCTGCTCCATCCAATAAGAAAATAAAATTATTTTGAATTAATATTTCTTATCAATTGTTCTATTAATGGGAGAAGACATGAAGAAATTCTTGGAGAAACTATCATGTGTTAAAAAGGTTGGCTAGAACCTTAAATATAATGGATAAGTAGCTTCACGAAGTATATCATACTAAAGTTGCAATCAGGACTTTACAACTAATGAGAAATGATAGATCCATTGAGTTTATGCTATAATAGGCTGTTAGAGAGCTTAGAAATTATGTGGGTGATATAGGCTTACAAAGTCTATGTTGCTAGGGGTATTCATTCTGGAAGTGAATGTAAGATAAGGTGTTCTTGGACCAGTATACAATCATTATTTGTTTCTCTTATTAATCTTCTCAAATTTATCAAAGGAAAAGATTTTTGATACATAAAATATGAAAAAATATGAGTAATACTTCAAGGATCAATTCAGCCCCCCTCACCCATATTGATCTTGTGTCTAGCTAACCATTGACTCAACATTTGCCATGTGTCACTAAGCAATGTCATGTGTGACCCTAATTTTGACATTTTATTTCGATATTTTTTTAATATTATTTTTCAAAATTTTATTTTATTCCCAATTGTCAATTATTGAGTGATATTTTTTCATCAAAATGTGACAACCAGTAAATAGTTCATCATTGTTTCTCTTTCAATTGAGAACTGGTTGACACAATTTTTTTAGTCAGCTTAAAACTTATTCTATTTTTTATTTCTTCTGAGCTTTCTAGATCTAATTTTATTGTATACATTTCTTGACTTCTGAGTTCATTTGAGTCATACAAGTTATGTTTCTATAAGATATAAGATGATATAAATATTTAGACGTTGATTGGAAGATTACACTATTACAATATAATTCTATAGTTAAAAATGTGTTTATCATTTATTGTTAAACATCAAAACCATTATCCCAACATACTCCACTTAAAGCATTTGATCATAAAAAAATTAAATTATTTTGGATCAAATGTTATATCTTATAAAGTTTAATTCAGCATATAGGTTAGAAGTTCTCAACAATTAAAGTTCAAAATGAGTAGTTATTTACACATATCACAATAGTTCAAATTTTTATTTTTAATATTTAATTTAGCATATATTTATCAAAATATTTTTTTGAATTCAATTTGAATGCTCAATTAAAATATTCATTTAGGTCCAAAACACTTCAACGACCCACTAAAAGTGGTCTTAAAACTATCAAATGAAAATTTTCAGATGTTATTATAACTAACTTGATCATCATAATATGTTTCACACTTCAAAGAATAAAAAAAAATCCTACACAATCATCTAAATAATTTTTAGCCCTAAATTCTGATCACAAATATGGGTATGGATTTTCTCATCGCACCCTTCTAACACTAAGCCTCTTAAAGTGATATAATACTACACGTAAATGTGTAACGTTTTCAAGTTTCAAGGACCAAATAGTGTTAGCTACAAAAAAAATATTCTTCAGTGCCTTAAAAAAAAATCAGGCATAACCATAGAAAAAAAAATATTTTGACTATAAAATTAAGTGTGCACAGATAAATATAAAAAAAATCAATGTAGAACTCTATTTATTCCATGGAATCAATAAAGTAATTTTTATGGCTGCAATCATTGTTGGCTATTGAGGTGTCTATGAGTATTTATATATTTTTTTATTGGATACAGGACAAGATTTTAAAAAAATATATATTTAAAAAACTAGCATGCTGTAGTAAATGGTACAATAAAATATAAATATTATTTATATTTTTAGATTTTTATACTCAATTGTGGATATGATAGGATACAAAGTTTTTAGTCATTGTAAATGATCATTGAATGACAACACCTCAACATATATAAATGAGACTTTCCCTAACATCAAAAGGAGATGAGAGACACACTTACACATCATCCATGTACACCCTCCAAAGAGATCAAAATGATCTTTCATGCAAAGCTACCACCATAAAGAAACTAAAGTAAACTCCTATCAACCATTCAAATTTTTTTCCACACTGATTGTTGTGTACTTTTGAGCAAAGAAATGAAATCAGGGAAGCTATGAGTTTACTCTATGAGACCTTCATTATTGATTTAATCCTATTAGGGTAATTATGATGCTTACTCTGACTTATCACCAAAATTCTATAAGAGAAGCTAGGTATAAATCTGGTTGGCTGACCTATAGGTGGGCATCTAAGAAGGAACTAATGGGAGATTGATCTGATCGGCCTCCTAGGGCCATAAATAAGAAAGAGTAGTTGGGTGCTCCAACTGACCATTTAAATTTGTGAATCCATAGAAATTTTTTGGTACGAAATGTTTGAGCCAATCCAAGATGTAAAATCCAAAAAAAATTACCCACAGACTTTTGTCCAATATAATTCAGTAGAGGTTTAGAAAACCCTAAGGGCATAGTCTTTAGATAATAGAGGATGTTTGGTGGAACAAATCACCATAATCTCTAAGATGAATAAATTTGACCAAAATTAGAAATAAAATAATTAAAGTAAGAATTATCAATTCACCCCCCTTTCTTGGGTTTCTCATACTATCTTGATAAAACTAAAACTTTCACCAACTATGTTTATATAAACGACTTTATGTCATGTCCCTTAACTCTATTTTTCAGTAAAACTATTAAACATTAATTCATAAGCCATTATTATTAGAAACTTGTCAATAGGTATTATCACATTATGTTCATACACTAAACATTAAAATGATGTCTCTCTACACTACACAACAACATTATCTCATCAATAGGAGCTAATGGCTCTAAAAATACCTATTAAATAATGAACACTTAGCACTATCTCTCCACTTTGGATTCAAGGAGCTAATATAACTTGGGTCCATTACAAACTCACCTGTCATAATTACTCGTGGGTTTAGGGATTTTGATGTTGACACTTAATCATATAAAGATAAAAGGAAAAAGAAATCATCAGCATGATCTCACTACATTAACCTAAAAATGAACATCCAAATCATTAGAGTTAGTATCTTTTGTTGCATAATTTTTTTTCTCAAGTATATATATGAATAAAATAGGCATAAAAAAAACAAATGCAAAAATAAAAAATAAAAAAGAAAGAAATTATAAGTTTTAGAAGAAAATAGAGAGGGAAAATATGTCAACTCATGTATTACATAAAAGTTTGTGCTGACCACTAGAAATCACGGAAAATTGGAGAGTATCTTAACCAACAGAAGTTTGTGTTGATCTATTTCAAAATAGATAGAGTATGCCAATGAAAAAACATTGTCAATCCATCCATCACTAGAGCGAGAGTGCTAATCTGTGTTAGCCTGGAAAGTTAGACCAAACCTCAATAGAGAGAAAAAACATTTTTTCTAGGATATGTCATAGGACTCACACAATATAAGATTTGGCAAGTGGAAGAAGATTCCTAACAAGGTAGCATATCTTGAAAACATAGAAAAATAAAGTAACAGAAGAAAATTCTTTGATGAAAGACATGCCTATGAAATGACGCAATCAAAAAGCTAACCAAATTACCCACTTTAGTATGCAATATATTTACCAGGTTGACTCGTGTCAACCTAGAATTTCTTTGACAAATTAAATCTCACCATACTTTTGAAATTTTCTCTCAAATACCAGCCATTAGTAGCTGCTTGCCACAAATTCATAAAACGTTCAATTTCCAACTAGATTAAGGAATCTCATTATTTTAGCATCAAGATTCAAGTGGGATTACTTTATATTTCATATTTCTAAAGGCACTCTAGAGAGCCGTTGTAACAAGGGTAAAAAAGTAACTTCGTGAATTAGTGCTTAGCATGAGATGACAGACCCATCAATTCTATTGTATAAAGTCATTTATTGATCCCATGAAGCTTAAGTTGTAATTTTTTGAAGGAGAATAATGGAAAGTCATAAGTATAGCAGCCTAATCCTCTTTGGTCAACAAATAAAAACCTATGTCAACCTACTATATTTAGAATTGGTAGAAAATAATTGAAAAATGTACAAAAATGCTAAAACTTAAAATAATTAAATAAACTCTCCCTCTATTAATACATAAGTTATCTTAGATTGGGACAAAAATTACAACCTATTACAATAGATCATTTTAGTAAGTTGAAGTATAAATCTCATCACTAGTGACACAAAGCTTCCAATGTGCACTAGAGTTGTACCTTCAATGTGAAAGAAAAAAATTGTACATGGATTAAATTTCATATTTTTAAAAAAATATGAAATAATTAATCATTTTAGCCCCCCACAAACCATTTTATCTAGCCATAAATCTCCCATCTTCCACATGTCACCATAGGTTCTTATGAAGCACTACATCATCATAGACTTTTTCTTATCATGTTTTCTTCTTTCTAAAACTAAAATAAAATAACAAGAAGTTTATTCTAGCTCAAATATTATTAGTTCTTAATAGGAAACAATTTGAAAATGTTCAATTGTTGGAAATGAAATTTTATCATGTTCTCATTCTCTATTACCTCTTCAGTATTACTATATTGATAGAAAATAATCTAGTTAGAGTTAGATCCAAAAAGTCTTTCAAAAAAGATTAACTTAATTTTGTGAACAAGTCCCTCTCAATCTATTATGCATCACATATATTAAGTGTTGATGCATCTCTCCTTATTTCTACCTATGTACATTGTTAGAAATATTTTCTTACTGTTTAATTCCATGGTGTTTTTTGTTTATGGTATATTTTCTTATTTGATGTTATGTTGTAAGTTGGTTTAGTCTAATTCGTTCTAATTTTTTTTCTGTAATCCTTTCAAGTGAATCAAATTTAGAATTTTACCCCACTTCTTCTCTACTCTAGAGTTTTGTGTACGGATTGCAGCATGTTAGAGGATGCTAGAACTTGGAGAAGGTTTGTGCATCTTGTGATATGATATCTAATATGATATTTAGTAATAAGTCAATTTGTGTAAACATTGATGCCTTAAATATGTTTAAAAGTCATGCATAGGTATGTAATTCTCAACAGTACAGTTTTATGTGCTTAGTATGATTCTCTTTTTTTTTTTCTAAAAATAGAAATGCAATTGTGAGTGTTGGGGGATTAAATAGAAAATTTTTTGTGTTGGGAAATTATATGTGGGATTAGAAGCAATCCCTTGCCTTTAGATCTTGCATGAAGATGTGAATTTAAATTTGAGAACTTAATATATTAATTAGTGAATTTTTTGAAATTATTAATGCTTAAATGAAATTTGGTTGTAATTTGCTACAGATTGTTGGGGGGGGGGAGGAATGAAGAAAATGTGACTGAAGAACAAAAAAATGGAAAAATGCCATGACTAGGGCATTCTCAATTTTGCTTCCTTCTCAACCCTAGGCACAGCCCTCGATGTCATGGTCGGCCATCTTGATTTCCCTCTCCTCCTCAAGTGCCATCCACGACTTTGGCTGGCCATCTCTTCCTTTCCTCCTCTCACCAGTGAGTGATAGTTCTGGTGGCCCTAATCTAAGCAACCACATTAATCCCCTCTTCACAACCACATGCGCAACCCTCTCATCTAGGGCTGCCCATCTCTCTCCCTTTCTTTACTAGTGTCATCTTGAGCTTGGAAAGGCTAGCTCATCTCTTCACCCTTCATTAATGAGAGATAGTATCGGTATCTATAACCATGTTGTGCCCCCTCCATATTTGGTGCAGCAAAGCAAGGTCCAAGCAACTATGTTACCTGCACATGGTTGCCTTCGCTTCCCCATGGACGTCGAACCAAAGAAGAAGAGTATGCATTTCTGTTATGTTGTTGTTTAGACAAACCCTAAGATCTTGTTCATTCCCTACTTACAATCCAACTTTTGTGACACTCTCATGTTACAAGGTGAATTCTTGTGTGATACATATTGCAGCAAACAAGGTATGCATAGTAAGTTTTGTTTGTAATTTCTATTTTAATCAGTAATCATGATACAATGGGATCTGACCCTAGTTGTTTCATCTGACTATGTCATCTATTCTCATTACATTTTTCTGTTTTTCATGTTTTTGTAATCATGAAACATCTTGTTGCTTGCATACCTCATCTCATGATTTACAAATAAATCAGAGTAATTGAAATTAAACTAATTTGTTACAGTCATGACAAATCAAGTATCCTCCTCAAGTTTGACCTAGATTCCACTATTTCACGTATTAATTTTCAGGGTGAATTCGGTTTTTATAAATTTAAAATTTGATGGATTTAAATCACAATGTCTAGAGTTGATCAATATCAAAGAAACATGTGTGATCCTTCCTAAGAATCTCTATTTTTTTCTTCATTGTGCTTACCTTTTCTCATCTATCAAACATCCTTCTATTTAAAGAATGTAGTCTTTGTGACTTTTTGTTTAAATCTTTCAATTGATAATAGTTTTTACATCATATATGTGAGAATCACACATATGTGCTACTTGTTGTCTAAACATCAAATTTGTGGTAAGATCATTGTCTCCCTTACAATTGGTGTGGTGGACAACCATTCAATAGACCTATTTATTTCCAGCAAGATGTTTGAAAGTACCTCAACCATGGAGTCTTCTAAGGCTATGAAAATAGAGTCAAGCCACATTTACAAATATTTACTTGCTCCACCACAAATAGACAACCTCAATGGTAGAAATTGCTTCAAATGGCCTGAACATGTTAGGGTCACCTAAGTAAACTTAGCCCTAAGGTTGAAGACCTAGAATTTGAGACTTGACATGAAAGGAACTCATGAATCATGACATGGTTCTGAACCATCATGATTCAAGGGACCCTATTGATGATGCCCTGATGTGACTTAATCATTGTATAATAAATCACATAAATTTAAAATTTATAAAACTAGAAAAGATCAAATTTTAGAATTTTAAATGTCTATCAAAATGAATAAATTATTTATAAATTGATAAAAGATTTCAAAAATAGTTGGAAATTTCTAGGTAGGATGTAATATAATATTGGGTAATTTTTCAAAATTTTTCTAAAAGAATACAAATTTTTATGATTTTTTAACTGAATGATAAATATAATATATTTAAGAAATGTGAAAAGGAAATAAGGCTATGACATCAGGGTGACGTCAACACCTAAAGAATACGAATCAAGTGAAAATAGAGTTTCGACCTATGATTCATTCGTAAGTGATTATTGTCAAATTAATAAGTCCATTAAGTTATATAAAAGCCCGAAGAATCGTAACTCAATCAAGAAGAATATTAAAATTAGAAATCATGTTAAATACTACTAATTTAAATGAAAATGAAGTTTAAAGTAAGAAAAATAGAGTTTCGACTTCGCAGTGACGATCGTCGAAATTCTGTGTTCAAAAAAGAATTTGTGCAATGTCCATGATCTCAAAGGCTCTCATTGGACAAAGAGGATGTGGGCAATCTCTAGATCCTCTTGCGTAAGTCTAGAAATCAATTAAATGTGTCATCAAATCATTTCTGGTGGTTGTCACCTAGCAGAACAGTAAAACAGCGACTTGTAGCCCTTCGACAGTTGTCACCTAACAGAGGTAAGTTGGATGGAGATAGGACACATCTCAAGGGCTTCGTCCTTAAGTTAGTGTAATAAGAGGAGGCCCTTTATCGCATTTGGTATACTCTCAGGAGGTGGCGACTCGTCTCCTGACAGATCATCCTCTTCCTAGCGACGACTTGTTTGTCGATCAATCGGAGATGATTTTCTCGTTGAGTTTGTGATGTTTTGTCCAGAATCGTTCACCAATTTTGGCCACGATGCTCTGTGAATCGTGTTGACTAAGTTTTTGCTGAGATTTTATTGATTTTTTTAGGTTAATCGCTCATTGGAAATCGCAATTTCTTCACCAGTTACTCGTCTAAGAGAAAGAGAAAGAGAGATAGATGAAATAAATATGATAATACCCTTACAATGTGACATCATATTGATACTTTCATCATGATAATGAAAGGATATTTTGGGTATTTATAATCTTACAGGGAAAGGTTAGAGCGGTGGGTTTAGTCGCACATATGTTTTCTGATTGATTTTCATGCGAATACAAACTAAAAATTTTCTTAGTCATCAATAGGTATATCTCATCCACGTGTATGACCACTCCTTGCCCCACGCTTGACTAGCCACTAGTGATGTGGAAGGGGAGTGACGCACACATCAATCACTTGAGCATTGAGCTCACGGTCCTTAGCCACCCCGTGGCCCCACCCGATTGGGTCTTCAACCCGCTTGTGGGCCTAGCTAGCCGGCCATGTTTTTATTTTTTTCTTTAATCTTTTTATTTTATTCTTTTTCCATTTATCTCAACAAAATAAGATTATAAATTATGTAATTAATCAAAAATTCATATTAACCAACTAGAAATCACTTCTCACCATTTAGCATAAAAATAAGTCTAATTATCATGAGTTAAGGCTAAAACTATTATACCACTAGATTATTAACTCATGATAATTAAGACTTATCATACACTATATAGAGAAGAGATAGAATGAGATATAATTAATGAATACCTTATAGGTTTGAATTTTGAGTATGCCTAAATTTGAATTTAGGTTCTTAATAGGGAGAAATTACCTCCTTTGAATGAGGTAATTTTGTTGATTAGATGAGGGAAAATTCATCAAAATCTTATATTGGGCCCTCAAAATGAAGATAATTTTGCATTTGTTACTAGAGATGGCAAAAAATCATTCTCTAGACAAGAGAAAACACAACAATGTTTTACAACACTTTAAGATGTACATATTGTGGAAAGTTAAGACCAATAGTTGACAAGTGTCATGTGTTGTATCAGAAACATCAATATTAAAAAGCACAAAAAAAGGGTGTGATTAGACTCACATTATTGATGCATAATAAGGATATATGAGTACATCAAATCAACAACAACTAACTATAGAAGAACCATCACATGTCCAAGGACCACAAACCTCATACCCACTTGGTTGCTCAAGTAAGTTTCTATTTTCTATGGTTTAAGTATATCAAAGAATTGTAAACTTTTACATTAAATAGTTGATTCAGGTGCCACAAAACATGTTCTATACCACACACTTATTTACCACATATTCACATTGCTTAAGTGATAGGAAAATCACCACATAAATTAGGACTTTAGTTAAGGTTCTTGGAATAAGGACTATACAACTTTTTTCCCACATTCTTATCAAAAATATTCTTCATGTTTCTATGTTAACCAAAAATGTTATTTCAATAAGCAAGCTTTTAAGAAATTTAGGAAACATCACATTGGACCTTAACATCTATCTATTTTTTGGCAAGCTATCTAGGACGATTGAGCATACTAGAGAATGGAGTGAACTCTACGACCTTAAACCTCTCAATCAATTAATGTAGTTGTAGGTGGCAGTCACCTTCTTAAGAACCCTAGTAAGTCAAATGTGGAAAAACTTTGGCTCTAATATAACATATTGGGGAATCCATCTTTTTTGGTATGAAAGACATTATTTTCACTTTTTTTTCAACACTTTAATGCAATTAAATTTATGTGTAAGAGTGTAAGTTTATGAAGCACTAAAAAACCTCTTTTGATGAAAGTAATATAAAATTTTTTGTTCTATTTTTCTGCATTCATAAGGATTTATGGGGGGCCTGCACCCATAGCATGTGGGACCAAGTGTTTTATCACCTTAACTAATGAATATACAAAGATGACATGGGTTTATTTCAATCAAACTTTGATCTCCTAATTTCAAAAATAGGGAATTAAACATGAGTCATCATGTGTGTATGCACCCCAAAAAAATGAGTAAATGGGGTGGTTGAATGGAAAAATGGTCATCTACTTAGGATGACAATAACACATTTAATCCAAAATAAGGTGCTTAATTTTTTTGAGGGGAAAGTAGTTCTTATGACTGTTCAACTTATAAATCATCTACCAGCCAATCCTCTAAACCTAAAAACACTCAGAGATATTATCTATTGTCCTATCATCATATTTCATTGAAAATAAATATCGCAACAAAAATATTTGAATGTGTGGCCTTGTCCATGTTCACAAGCAACATAGATAAATTAGACAATAGAATCGTGAAGTGTATCTTTTTAGAATACTTCCAAACTCAAAAATGGTACCAATACTATCATTTTGTAACAACAAGAAAAATTATTTGAATGGACCACTTTTAATATGAATGAAACCTTGTATGATGTATCTAATGATATGGACATGATCAAATTGTGGAGGATCAAGAAACTAATTTTTTAATTCCTAATTTTGAGTCTCTCTCGAGCTCCTCATTAGAGTTTGATGTTCAATTCCCCTTAGAAACTTCTCCAAATGAAAAACCTAGGAAAGGAAAGTTTCCCCAGTTATATTCAAGAAACTTTCAGAAACTAAGCATGTTCAAAAATTTTCTAGAGAAGGGTCAATGAAGATTCACTTAATATTGAAAACCTACCCATAGCTCTTAGAAAAGGAGTTGGAACCTACAAAAGAGAATCTCTATATCTATGACTTTTTTCTAATCTTATGATCGGTTTCACCATCACACAAAACATTTGTTTCATGATTATATACCTCTACCATTCAAATATAATTGGTGTCAAGGGAGAACCTTGCTGCTTACTTGCTATATCCCCGCATCCTTGCACCTCAAGGAACGAGCCCTGCTTCTCCCTTCCCCCTCTCCCCAGGGACCAACCGTATGGAGTATAGCCAAGTGGTTACGCCTTAACTAAAAAAATTAAAAGAAATTTATAAAGGAAAAAATGGAGGCTCTATAGAAAAATATTACATAGAAATTAACAAACCTACACAAAAGAAGGTTATATGGTGCAAAAATGTCTACACTATTAAATGTCTACAATATGTTGTTAAAATTATTTTTTATATAGAGAGATTGAGAAAGAGATTTATATAGAAGTAAGACCTAGTTATAAGAAGAACTATGAAATGGATATGGTATGCAAGTTGAAAAAGGACTTAAGCCTAGTTTGGACTGAAGAAGATACTTCAATTGATAAGGGCATGAATCAAAGACTGATGGGTAGATTAATTTATCCTTCTCATACGTGTCTTAATATAGTATTTATAGTAAATCTAATCAGCCAATTTATGCATAGTCTGAGGCAAATTCACTTGTATGCAGCTCATAATGTCTTAAAATACCATAAAGGCATGCCTAGAAAATGAATTTTGTTTAGAAAAATGTTTTTTTAACCCTTGAAGTTTACATTGATGTGGACTATGCATAGTCAATTATCAATCAAAATTACATATAGGTATTGCATCTTTTTTTGAGGAAATTTAACACTTGGAGAAGCAAAAGGCAAAGTGTGGTTACTAGGTCAAGCTTAGAGGCTGAATTTCGTGATATGGCACAAGGCATAAATGAACTACTATAGGTATATGTTATATTAAAAGATCTGAAGATCAAAAGAGATCAACCAATGCAAGTTCTCTATGATAGTATATCAGCCATTAGTATTCTCAACAATTTGGTTCAGCATGATAGAACTAAGTTTATAGAAATTGACAAGTATTTCATAAGAAGAAAAAATAGAGAGTATACTGATTTATACATACTATCTACCTACCACTAATCAAGTTGCATATATCTTTATAAAGGAGCTACAAACCAAGGCATTTTTTATCTCACTTCATGCTGGGAATAGATGTATACATTCCCAAGTTTGAGGGAGAGTGTTGGAAATGTTTTCATACTCTTGAATTCAGGTGTTTTTTTTTTTTTTTTTTTTTCATAGTTCAAATTATGTTGTAAATCAGTTGGGTCTAATTTTGTTTGACCTAGTTCACTCTCTCTCGTTTTCTTATTAGTGGTTGATCCTCATATAATCATGTCAAGTGAATCAAATTTAGGATTTTACCTTGCATTTTTTCTCTTAAGAATTATGTTTGTTCTTCAGGATTGTAGCCAATTGGAAAGGGTTGAGGCTCAGAGAAGGAAGGCTTGTGCATTTTGTGATATGCACCAATTACCCTTCCCCCATCCATGTATTTTCACCCATGTAGATGACCCTATTTCACATCCCACAAAGCATAGCTGACTTTTCTATGTATCTCCACCCAACTATGTTGCTCTCTCTCTCTCTCTCTCTCTCTCCCCTTGCCTGGTGAAAATTATGATTTTTTCTAGAAAATTGGATGCCATTATCCAAAAGACAATTTTAAGGAATATTGTTGTCAACTAGCTCAAAAGGAAGATTTTTATTTTCAGGTACTTTATAGGAACCAACAGCTACATGTAAAATGCAAGGGATCTGATCTAATAGTTTGTAGACCCTATTAACCCTTCACAAAAATATGTAAAAGGTTTCCGAGGTCTTTGACTATACTCATTGAATGTTCAGGTTATTGTACTATTGATGTACCCACCAACAAATTTTCTCCAAAGTCTCCTAGTTTGGAAGATTATAGTATTTTTCCTTATTTATGATTCCCTTGCATATGTTTGTAGACTTTTTTAGGATATGGCTCATTTATAGGTAATATGTGAAGATTAAAAAAAAATGTAGTGATGAATTTCACGAGACAAACTGCTTTAGAAGGCTAGAATAAATGAAATGTAGTAATTTTTGATGAGATCTTATATTGAGAGGAATTATTTTTGTAATTGCAACAAATTTGTTGGCATTTAAACCTGGTTGACTCTAAAAGTCAATGCAACCCCCCACCCAGTCAAAATATCTCTCCGCTGTGGATCCATGAGTAATAAGGTATTGATGCGGCATGTGTGTTTTTTTTCCCAGAAAAATGAGAAAATTCATCTATAATTTGAGCATAAAATTGAGTTAAGGGCGCCGGACCAGGATAAGAAGAGTGCGACGGCCCCCTCGAGACCGTCCTCTATTCGTCAGCAGCGCCGCCGCGTCCCCGCCGTCGCCGTCCTTTCCTATGAGTAAACGTGAACCTGAAGTCAGGCGAACCTCACGAAGGTAGAACGAAGGACCCCTAACCCACCCCCCCCTTTCTCTCTCTCTCTCCTTCTTCCTCCAAACTCGATCCCTACGGGGTGGGCGGCGAGGAGCGGGGACCTCCGGGAAGTTTCAACAATCTCGAGCCGCCCCCCTGCCGTCGTCCTTGCGTCGCCTCCTCCCCGGTGGAGGAGCGGCGTCCCTCTCAGCGCTAGGGATTCGCCGCGAAGTCTGGAAGGGGCCTCCGGTGGCGCCTGAATCGCAGGTTTTCGGCTTCAGTTTCTTCCGGGAATCCCCAGGAACACGAGTTGCGGTGGTTGGATTTGCGATCGGCGGCGGAGGATGAATCCGATCCCCCGCCGCCGCCGGAGATCGACGCCGTGGTCTCTTCTTCTCAACATCTCGTTCTTCCTTCTCCTCTTCGTCGTCTTCTACAACAAGGGGGCTGCAATTAGGGTTCCCGTCCTATGGCGGACAGCCGATTCTCCCCCTTATAGGTCGATCTGGAAGCAGGATCCTATCCCCCGGCGGCATCTCGGCGAGCTCTCTGTCGGTAATTTGACGGCAGCGATTGCAGGCGGGAGCAATGGCACCGGCATGATCCTCGAGGCCGGAGCGTGCTCCGGCATAGCAGCCCACAGAGGCTACCCCAGCGAGTGCTCCTTCATCAAATCTCATCCACAGTGCTCCTCTGGGGGCTTCATCGACTACCTCCGATTCTTCTACTGCGACTGCGAGAATGTCCATTTCCTCGGCTACGCCGTGATGGCCCTGTGGCTCGCTGCCCTCTTCTACCTCCTGGGGAACACGGCGGCGGATTACTTCTGCTCCAGCTTGGAGAAGCTCTCCAGTCTTCTAAGGCTTCCCCCCACCGTCGCCGGCGTCACCCTCCTCCCCCTGGGAAACGGGGCGCCGGACGTTTTCGCCAGCATCGCAGCCTTCGTCGGCTCCGGCACCGGTGATGTTGGTGTGAACAGCGTTCTCGGTGGCGCCGTCTTCGTCACCTGCGTGGTGGTGGGGGTCGTCTCCATCTGCGTGGCGGAGAAGAGGGTCCAGATCGACCGGAGGTGCTTCATCAGGGACGTCGTCTTCTTCCTCCTGACGCTGCTGTCCCTCTCCCTGATCCTCGCCGCCGGGAAGATCGCCGTCTGGGGAGCCGTCCTCTTCGTCTCCCTCTACCTGCTCTACGCCTTCTCTGTCGCCGCCAACGAGCTCTTGCGGAAGCACGCCAGAAGGCTGAAGCTGGACGTGGTGACCCCGCTGCTGCCTGTCAGAGGGAGCATCTTCTCTCCGGCGGCCGAGGAGGAGGACAACTCCATCTACAGCTCTCTGCTCGACGTCGACGACTCCACCCATGCGCCGCCGCCTCTGCACGCCACCCTGCCGCAGTGGATGTGGGCCTCCAATGTGGCCATCTACTCCAACCAGGGCCCCAGAGGAAGCTCCATCGACAACCCAAGGCCTCTCTGGGGCTGGAGGGAGGACTCCGGTGAGGAGACCACTTCTTGCTCCTCCTCGAAGCTCCTCTACTGGATGGAGATGCCGCTGACTCTCCCCCGCCGGGTGACCATCCCTATCGTCGAGGAGGACAGATGGTCAAAGGGCTACGCCGTCGCCAGCGCCCTCTTAGCTCCCCTTCTGCTGGCTATTCTCTGGAGCAGCAGCAGCACCACCCAGCGGGAGGGGCAGGCCTCGGCGGTGCCGTCGAGCTCTGGAGCGGAAGCCCCATTTCTTCTCTGCGGCCTCGCCGGCGTCTCGCTCGGCGCCGCCGCCTTCTTTTTCACGAGGACCGACCGTCCCCCTCGGAGGTTCCTCCTCCCGTGGGTGCTCGCCGGGTTCGTGATGAGCATCGTCTGGTTCTACATCATCGCCAACGAACTGGTCGCTCTCTTGGTGGCGCTGGGGGCCATCTTCGGCGTTGACCCGGCGATCCTGGGGCTGACCGTGCTGGCCTGGGGGAACTCCATGGGCGACCTCATGTCCAATGTGGCCCTGGCCATGAACGGCGGCAGCGACGGCGTGCAGATCGCCATGTCCGGCTGCTACGCGGGGCCCATCTTCAACACCCTCGCCGGCCTAGGGATCTCTCTGCTCCTCAGCGCCTGGTCCGCCAGACCCGCCGCCTTCGTCCTCCCTCGAGACGCTTCCCTGCCCTTCACATTAGGGTTCCTCATGCTCGGCCTCGTCTGGGCCCTCGTCATCTTGCCCCGCAACGACATGAGACCCTCCAAGCTCCTCGGGATCGGCCTCATCACTCTGTATGTTGTCTTCCTCTGCATCAGAATCGGCGGCGCAACAGGGTTCATCTCCATCACGCCTGCTGTGACTTGACGGCGCTCCTCTTCCAAAGGTACGTCCGAAGGGCCTATGCGTTGACTTTGCCTGTTCTTGCCCCCCCGTCAATTTTGCCCGCGTCCTGCAGGTGGGCCCCCTCCCCCCCCTCCCCTGGCGATTTTGGCCTAGTCAATCTTCACTCTTATGCATGCAGACCCCCATCAACCATCGGTAAATTCTGGTAAATGAGATGTCTCATCCAAGTCAACGATGCTCTCGCAGATGCCCCTTCTCACACTAGACGAAGAATCTCGAAGATTCTTTGTTTCTAGTGCTCAGGAGAGATCCCCGTGATGCAATAACCTTCAGTTTTCCGCCACAAAGAAACTCCGAACCTGGTGAAGGATCCCCTGTGTATTCTATAATCCTAAGATATGATGATCTCCCATATCAGGATCCGGAAGGTCTGACTTCTTCAATGAAGTGAAGTCAACTGTCACCCTGCATATCCCATCAATGACCTGTAAATGTTGCTTAATCAGAGATTCTTTATCAAAGAATCGTCCTACATTGGAAATTCTGCTGCTCTACTTCCCCATAACTGTTCTTTTCCAGGGTCACAATTGCCAATTTTTAATGGCGTTTATTTACTGTACCTAAAAATGTTATCAGCATACCATTTGTTCATCTTTTCTACATTTACATTTCATGGCTGGTATCCTCATTTTTGGCCGCAGAAGTCAACTCTGTTTGACTTCTGTAAGTTTTCAGTGCACAACTCTCTCTCTCTCTCTCTCTCTCTCTCTCTCTCTCTCTCTCTCTCTCTCTCTCTCTCATTGAGCAGCAAATGCAATTGGTAAGATGTGAAGTTTCTTGTGTTGAGAGGGTTAGTTTACTTGATTCAAACTGAACAACGTGGAAGTTGAGCAGCTGCTTCTTTGACTTTTGCTCTTGGGGAGGTTGACTTTGCAAGGGGATTATTTCTTATTCTTCGAGGACTCCCCCTTTGATATATTCTCAGCGAAAACCAAAGCTTCTATGCTCAGCCTGAGCTACCATTCAAGCGTCGTTGACCTTGTGATATTCGGTTTGACCTTGATCATTCTTCCAAGTATCGCAGGACGTAGATGATATGGGCATGTTCTTTCACCTTCTCCGTTGACCAATTCTACAGGATCGGCCCGTCTGTCTGCCACGTGGCACCCCTTCCTCACCCAACAAAACCCCTCCGGCGGCGACTTGCCAACTGACGGCCATCGGGACCTACACGTCAATGCCTCTTCTCTCGGATTTTATTGAAAATATAAATTGCATAAAAATGTTTTCTATACCCCGGACGTCTATTTAGGAACACCTGTTCCATGTCCTGGCTCGTGCGGAGCAAAAGGGCCAAAATAACCCCGTTCACCGGATGGTCGGTAGGGGTAAAATAGGAATTTTCGCCATATATTCCCGCACTCTCGTCAGGTGCACCCGCGAGGAAAACATGCCTCTCTATATCCTATCTCTCTCTCTCCCTCGTAATCATAACAAGGGGTGAAATAAAAATGATCCCTTGAATTTATAATAATAAATAATTAATTAAATAGAAAATTTTCCTCTATCATGTCTCTTATGCACGGATGATAATTGTGGCAACGGCGATCATTATTGTTGACTTTAATCGAATTTGTAGAATTAAATAATTATGGAAAATATCCACTGTTTCCCACTTTTCACATCAACTCCACTTTTCCGCCGTTTATTCCCGCCGGCCAACCGCGTCTCCCCTTCCACGGCATCTCTCACCACGAGCGAAAATGACCACTCTGCCCATGAACTCTGGCCCTCGTCTCCGTCCTCATTGACGAACATGGAATGGCATAAATGTAATAAAAAATATCTCAGGGAGCTTCTATAGACACCGCTCCAGTTACGGCATTCGGAGCCATCCCTTCCTTCTCCGGCACTCCTCCGCCTCCCTCTCTCTCTCTCTCTACAACTCTCTGTGTTTCTCTCTGCAACTCTCTCTCTTTCTCTCTCGCTCTGTCTCCGAGATCGGCAAGATGATGCACATGACCTTCTACTGGAGCAGGAAGGTGACGCTGCTGTTCGATTCATGGCGGACGGAGACGTGGACGGGGTACGCCCTCTCACTCCTGGCCGTCTTCCTCTGCGCAACCTTCTACCAGTACATGGAGGACCGACGGATCCGCTTCAAGGCCCTCACACTCCTGAAGCCCGCCCCTCTCCCCCACGCCTCAGTCGAGGCCCCTCTCCTCGGCATCGTCTCCGTCCGCCGCGCCGCCGCCGCGAGGACCGCCGTCACAGTCCTCTTCGGAGTCAACTCGGCGATCGGATACCTCCTGATGCTCGCCATCATGTCCTTCAATGGCGGCGTGTTCATCTCCATCGTGGTGGGGCTCGCCAGCGGATACCTCGCCTTCAGGAGCGGCGGGGAGGAGGATCTCATCGCCGTCGAGAACCCCTGTGCCTGCGCCTGATCGGATCTCGCGCCGTCGCCGGTCACCTTAATCTCACTCTCTGGTTTTTTCGCGGTTATTCTGGTGTCCGATCTGTCTGTACTCGCGTTCCTCTTTGTTCTTCCCAAATCTCCACAAATAATCACAAGATATATGCCGACGCTCTCCGTAAATCGTCACGACAAGTAGATTTATACCGGGATTGAAATCAGGGATAAATCGAACCCTAGACTAGAAAGATGCCAGCGATGAAAAGCTGGTATCGCCGTCTTGATTTTCCAAAATC
>CM046535.1:5860426-5877926 GCA_024713555.1 Spirodela polyrhiza
TTTTAATTGTGACTCATCAACCATACTCAAGTCATATAAGAGCAACCATCAATAAAAGTAATGAATCAACGATGACCATAACTAATTAATATTAGTGCTAGTCTCCACGCATTGTTATGAATGAGATCAAAAAGTTTAAGAAATCTTAGGTGAGAAGAAAGATACGTTAACTATTTATACTTGACAAGTTGACATGTCTTGCATACAAACTTATAGTCATGAAAGTCTTTACATAGGTGGAGATACAAAGGTTTTAATATTTCAAGAGAAGGGTGGCCTATACAACAATATAATTGAAAGACTTAAAGGCTAGGTAAAATATCAAGAGGGGGGGTGAATTGATATTTTAAAAATATTAAATTTTCTTTATGAATAATAGATGTGTCAACACATGTGTTAACATAACTCTACATGTTTATCTATGTGTATAATTACTTTCTTTCTTTTCTAGCGGGTTCTCATGGTGAGATAAGAAATTTTTATACTAGTTCACATCTCATATAGCTACTTCAAGTCTTAGATGATCCTTCCTACTAGTATTTTATTATTTTCCTCTAAAATACATACTGAAATTAATGAGATCAATAGTCTAATACCTTAAGTTCGACCTTTGCAGAGATCTAACCCCTTCTAGGCTAAATCGGGTTTAAAGCACCTTGTGTTTTTGCCCAAAATCATTCTCCACACACTACCCAATTATATTAGAGCGTGATGGAGAGCCTCTTTTAAAGATTCAAGATTTATCTTAATCATCAATCGTTGATGAAGAAGCATGGTATTGTATGTCCACGATTGACGCTCAACGGTGATGATTCTTGATTATTAGAGAGAGATAACTCATTATAGATCGAAGTGGAATTGTTGTTGTTGATCTCCCTAGCTTCTTTTATTTGTAGTGTGTTCTCTTTTAATGAATTTCTACATTTTTCTCAAGAGATAGAATTTGAAAGCAACAACGACTTCTAATCATTGTAAATTCTATATATTACTATTCTCTAATCCTTCAATTTAAACTTCAAATTAGAGATTTGCCTCTCATAAATAAAAAACTTTCTTGTTGACTTTGTCTTTAGATTCGAATGTTAGATTGATCATTTTCTCCACGTAAGTAGTTGATGTGTCATAGTCTAGATTTTCAATTCGAGACTCATAAGAGCTCATTTGATATTTCGAACCTTTTTTTTCTTTTAATGATACATGTGACTAAAAAATAATAGTTACACTTAAATAGTTAAATAATCATATATAAATAAATTAAAAATATAATCATTATTTAGCTATTAAATATTTATTTTCTAACAAATATGTATCCATATGTGGTGTTTCACTTATTTATCATTTCATTTAATTTCAAGGTTAGACATAATGTCATAAGATAAATAATAGATTTATTTACATAAAATCTATAAAGTATTTATGATAATTTTGTGAATAATATCTATCATGAATTATATATTTTCTCATTTAATTTGAATATCAAAATATATGCCCAAGGGCATCAATGGCAATAACTCTAATTGTACTTCTGACTTGAGGCTTCCTCTAGATATCAAGTGTGTAATGAGAAAATCATCATCATTTTAGCTATTTGTGGAAGTGTTCTCACTAATACCATCAATGTAGTAAAGGCTACCCTTTTCCTATACAAGTTCAATCCTCCATCATGTGTCCTTATCATATAAAACACACCTCTTAAGAGATCATGAGTAATGGATCTTCTAAGTTTAATAAGGAAGAGAAGATTAGCCGATAATAAGAGAATGTGAAAAGCATAATGTGATGTTCCTATGTTTGGATTATCTATGAAGCCTATGTCAACTATTGGTATGAGTTGTCCATTTGTGGTACTTGGTGACTTTGAGGGCTTGGCTCATAGGTTTGAAAGGTAATGTCGAGATAATCATATGATCAGTGGGTCTTGAATTAAGGATACACGTCTCTATCAATAAAATGGGGTGCAATGGGATGATGCAAATATAAACCCAATGATAAGGATGTAAATGAGATGATAATAATATCAAAAGAGACTATAGATGAAGTCATAGAATTATAAGCAATGAGTAGAAGCAGCTTCTCTATCTCCTCTTTGAGTCACTCTATCTCTTCATCTTTTGGATGTGTTTGTTAGAGAAGAGATGCCAAGTGCACCTCCTTTATATTAGAGTTTGCTAGGCTAGAGGCTAAGCCAATAAGAGATGAAGAGGATGCACTCATAAACCACTATCTCACTTGTGGTGGCTTAACATGCAATTTCCAATAATTGTTATGGTCATGACTCCATTTGTGACAATATCTACACCATAGGTTAGCTTTGAGGTCATCCACCTGGTCAAGACTTTAACCTTGTCTTCCTTTGCTAGGTTGAGAAGAATATGATATATTCTTCCCTTGTCATGGCTTGGAGTGACATACGATCCAACCAAGTGTTTGTTGCTAATGTTGAGTTATCAACCTATTGATGTTCATTCAACATTGTTAACCAGCTCTATTCCCTCTGAATGATGGCTACAGCCTCCTCGAAGGTGGGTACAAATTCCTTATTTAACATTGACTAGTTAAGTTGGAAAAAGGAGAATTTAGACCAAATAGAAATCTATAGGGACAATGCTTCAAGATGTAGGCTTGTTTTGCCGAATCTAGATTAGTGATTAGTCTTTAGTGATCAATCTCCATCTAGGTCATTTCTAATTTACTTGCATATTCCATCATAGTTCTATTCCTTTGAGTCAAGTTCATGATCTTGGTGGTGAGATGTGAGATATCTCCTTTGTCGTTCCTTTTTGTGTGCACACGATTAACTTTGTCACATATTTTTTTCACTATTGGTATCTTGAGAAAATGATCACTCAATGAAGGTGACATATTTTGCAATAACCAAATTATAATGATTGCATTGGCCTCACACTAAGTAGTGTGTAGAGGGTCAGCTGAGGGGTGAGGATTAAGACTACATAAGAGTTTTTTCCCCCACTATAATAGGTTCAAGTCACTGAACCTATATTTTTTGAGAATTTTTGATGGCTCAAACCACCAAGAGTAGTCATTAGAGGGAATGACTGACACTAGAGAGAGTATAGGTGCCTCATGACTTAGGGTTCATGGTCTCAAGGAGATGAACCTTCAAACCCTAATCAATGAGGGGTGCTCATGGTCTCAACCTATGTGGACTTTCAAAATAGGTTATGTGAAACCTTAGCTTGAGAGGCAACTCAAAGGGAGACATTGAAAGAGGTCACCTAGAACTTAGATGGCTTTGATACCATGTTAGATAGAAACCTTTGTAAGGCTAGGGCATTAGTGCAGTAAAAGTCGGAGGGTGTGATGAAGACAATAGGAGCAAGAGGAGCAACAATAGAAAAAGGGAGGAAAAATCAAACCTCTGAAATTAGGGCTCATGTCCCTCTTTATATAAGGTAATGACTATCGGATCATGTAACAAGTACAAGTGGCTCAATCAAATAGTCATAAGTAAGGGGTACCCTACCCTTATAACTAATGGGCTAGGTACCTCTCTAATTGGCTGAATATAACATGATATATCAACACTTATCTTACTTTAGCAGGGCCCCAATAATATGTTAGGTTATTTTTGATATTATCTTTTTATTGCATGATTTCAAAAAGGGTGGGCCTCTTTTAGGCTATACTACATATGGAAACTCTCTACACCTCCCTCCATAAATAGATTATACAGTCCTTACCGTTAGATTCTCTCTCTCTCTCTCTCTCTCTCTCTCTCTCTCTCTCTCTCTCTCTCTGCGACTTCCACGAGGCGGCGTGGGAACATCATCATCTCTTGTGTGGGTATTCAAATGTCCGTACAAATTGATGCCCGCGGGAAGCCAGGTTACTCTCACCCCAACTTCCCCGTAAACACGGGTAGGCCCTATATATATACAGGTAGGTGGAACAGAGGACACTCTCTCTCTCTCTCTCTCTCTCTCTCTCTCTCTCTCTCTCTCTCTCTCTCTCTCTCTCTCTCTCTCGCTATACTCCACTTCCACGGCTGCTGGCCCAGGAGGAGTTTCTATAGAGGGCGGTTTCGGTGACGCCTACCGGCTTGGGAGAGCGCACTTCGAGCCCACTCCCACGGCGGCGGCGCCGCTGCCCCGCCTCCTCCTCCTCCTCCCGCTCCTCCTTCTCTCCTCGCCTTGGAGTCCTGTTCACCCTCGTCGGTGGAGCTTCCGCCGCCGCTTCCTCCTTCTCCCCTCGCCGGAGTAGCCTGTTCATCCTCACCGGCGGAGATTCCGCCGCCTCCTCCTTCTCCCCTCGCCGGAGAAGCCTGTTCATCCTCGACGGCGGAGCTTCCGCCGCCGGCGCCTCCTCCGGCGGCGATGAGACGGTGAAGACGAAGGTGCCGACGTGGAAGTCGTCGAGGAGGAGGAGGGGCTCGAGAGCGTCCACGACAGCCTTCATGGTGGGGCGGCCCTTGGGGTTGCGGCTGAGACACTGGTTGGCGAGGGCGGCGGCGCGCTGGGCCCCACTCGGGGAGTACTGGCCCTCCAGGGTGGGGTCCATTATCCGGACCAGCCGCCTCGCGTCGGTCAACCACGGCCGAGCCCACTCCACCAGGTTCTGCTCCCGCCCGCACCGGTTCCGGTCAACGGACCGCCGCCCCGAGAGCAGCTCCAGCAGCACCACCCCGAAGCTGTACACGTCGCTCTTCGCCGTCAGATGACCTGCGACCATCCATCCCATAACGATCGTTCATTAACTCGATCCCATTCCACCTTTTTTAGTATATTCAAAAAATAAATAATCATCCATCGCATCAGCGAATAGCAATCTTAACTGCGGTATGGAAAAAAGATCAACGAACTAAGATAATTGAAATAACAATTATATTAAAAAAATAGATGATTTTGGAATTGTTTTAAAGAAAAGAACCGTTTAAAAAAAAGAATATTTATGCAAATTAACATATTTTTTTCAACCATTTTTGGTAAAAGCCCAGGTGAGACGCTTTGCAGAAATAATATTGGATGTTTTTATTTAAACACTTATTCTAAAGGTCTTGTCAAAAGCAATTCATTTGATGAATGTTGACTTTACGAAATTGACATATCGGACCCTCTTATTGCTCTTTTTTAGAAAAAGAGTGAAAACCCGTTGACCACGATTAAATTTGGGATGACTCATAAGAATGGTCTCGGCCTCGATCAAAATCTGCCGGAGAGATAAGACAGGTACGGCGTGCAAGCCTAGCATATTTACTTGGGGCAACATAAGTTGACCTATCAACGTGGTCTCGCTGTTGCCACACCGACTCCGCCGTACACGAGGCTACAGACCCCTAGGTCAGCCCCATGCTATATTTGCAAATATTTATGTAAATGTGCTACCTTTCCTTAAGAGAATGAAAAACGAAATTGCCCAATAAAATCCCCCAAAGATTGGCAAGGCTTCCAAAACAGAGTCAAACAATTTTATGAGTGACTTCTACATTTAGTTAGAGAGAGAGAGAGAGAGAGAGAGGGTACCTGTCATGATGTACTCTGGGGCGGCGTAGCCTTGAGTGCCCATGACTCTGGTGGAGACGTGGGTTTCCTCCCCCTGGGGACCGTCCTTGGCCAGCCCGAAGTCTGAAAGCTTTGCCTTGTAATCCTAAAGACCAGGAGGAAGAAGAAGGAAGAGAGCCAGATGAAGAAGAAGCAGCAGAAGAAGAAGAAGCAGAAGCAGAAGAACAAGAAGAAGAAGAAGAAGAAGAAGAAGACGGACGAGTTGGGAAGGGGGAGGGGAGGAACTTACGCAGTCTAGCAAGATGTTGGAGGCCTTGAAATCCCGGTAGATGACGGGCTTTTCGGCCTCGTGGAGGAAAGCCAACCCCTTCGCCGCCCCCACCGCGATCTTCAGCCTCGTCATCCACGGCAACGACGCGAAAAATCCTGCCATAAAGAGCATTGCCAGACCTGAATATATATATATATAGAGAGAGAGAGAGAGAGAGAGGGAGAGGGAGAGGGAGAGAGAGAAGGAAACGAAGAGAGGGGTAGATAGAGATAGATAGGTGAAGCTCAAAAGGGGGGAACAGGCATTACTTCTGAAGAGATGGTTCTCCAGGCTGCCCCTGGCCATGAACTCGTACACGAGAAGGCGGTGCTCCTCTTCGCAGCAGTAGCCAATGAGCTTAACGAGGTTGGGATGACTCAGCTGGCCCAGGAAGATCACCTCCGCCTGAGGAACCAGAGGACAAAAGGCGCCGAATTAGCGCAAGGATCGGCCAACGATGAGCATCACTCTCCGACGACGCCGGCGGTGGCGGTGGCGGCGGCGTCGCCGCCGGTGGAGAATCTTTCTTACCAGCCATTCGCGGTGACCCTGGTGACCCTCCTTGTCGAGCAGCTTCACGGCCACCGGCTGCGCCTTCAGCCCCGGCCTGAGCTTCTCGTCCACGAACCCCTTGTACACCGGCCCGAAGCCTCCCTCTCCGATGAGGTGACCGCTGGAGAAGCTCTGCGTCACCATCTTCAGTTCCGCCAACGTGAAAACGTGAAGGTCAGCGCCGACGAGGGACAGCGAGAGGTCCTCCGGCGAGAAGGCGGCGCCGCCGTTGAAGCTGGCGTCGGAGAAGGAAGACGGGCGGAGCGATCTCTGCTTGGCGTGGACGGCACCGCCGGCCACCGAGGGGCTGTCCCCCACTCTTCCGTAGCAGGCGAAGAGGCTCCGCCATGAGAGACTCTTCTTCCTCCCCATCCTCCGCCGCCGGACAGGAGAGAAGAAGGCCAGAGTCGCCGCCGCAGACGGCGGCGGCAAGAGAAGCCCCCCGGAAATTGCAGTCGGCAGGAAGAGGAAGGCACTGCGATGACAATCCCTTCAAGTAAACCGCCCAAATATATTCGTACGCCGCTCGTCGCCAACCACTCTACCGGATATGTAGAAGATTTCGCCGGAGACGCCGTCATCCTCCCCGGCGACCGTGAGAAATGCCCGTTATACCCCTTGACTTCGCCCACTACTAGAGCTAGCTGTCAGCGGGCCGGGCCGGGTCGGTCTCTGAGTTAAATTCCGGCCCGAAGACATCCTGGGATTAGAAGTCCCTCCGGGCCCAATTTGGACACCCAAGCCCGAAAACCGACGGGGCTGGGCCCGCCAGGATCGCCTACCCCCTCACCAGCTCACGCCTGGGGGCTTTTCTTTATTATTTTCGGTGACGTGTACTTTAAAAAATTATCGCTATGTCCTCATCGGTGGCCCGAATGGTTCAGAAACACCAACCCCCGTTGAAGCCTTCTACGGACAAAATCAAATACAAGGTTCTAAATACCGTTTGGAGAATTTTTATATTCTATAAGGAACATAAATGAAATTTATAAAAATCGGACTGTCCACCTCAGGATCCAGCACGGCGTCTAATCTGACGTCATCCCGGCAACGGCGGGGGAGCTACCGGAGGCTAATGGGGGCGCGTTTCTAGAAGCTGCCTACGTCACCGCCCGGGGCACTGGCGTGGACGACCGCGGGCCGCTTGCTCGCCGGAGAGGCGGCGGCGCTCCACCGGCCAGTCCGATCATCGGGATGTTCTTTGGTTGCCGGATGAGGAAGCCCCACCGGCGGCGGCGGATTTGTTCCGACACCGGGAGGTCATTTCTGAGGGTTTTCTGTGGGGCCCCGACTTCGCTCCTATTTTTCTGGGTTCTTGCATGGTGGGCCCACGTTCATAAGGCCCGACTCAAGACGCTGTCTTTCGCCCACCTCCTACGACCCGTAGTGGGTCGAGATGGAGAGAGAGAGTGACCGCTCGGCTCGTCTTTCTCCGGTATTAAGGACGACGACGACGGAGATAGAGAGAGAAAGGTAGAAGAGAGAGAGAGAGAGAGAGAGAGAGGCCGTCGTAGATTTCTGTCTTCTCCGCGAAGGAAGAACCCATATCGCGAAGGTATGGGCGGGGGCTGACTGGTGAGGGGGTAGGTGGGGCGTGCTCCGCTCCCCCCCATTTCGTTTCACTCTCTCGAATCTTCGAGAAAGTTGTCCTAAAACATTTAATAAATCACCAACATCAATAGAAATAAGAAAACAGAACGTACAATTTCTCTCTCCTCCCCCCCAGTGACCAGGACCAGTCATCGGTCCGGAACCATTTTCGGGCTTTTTCTTCGAGCCAAGCTCGGTCGGTCCGCAACTAGTTGTCGTCTCGGATCCGCCACGGGATACGATCCTCCATCTTTATGAGTCCAAGGCCGAGCAAGAGAGAGAGAGAGAGAGGGATGAAATAGCCTTTCTACCAACTTTGAGGATTGCGAAAGGTCAAAGCGGGTCCCTCTCTCTCTCTCTCTCTCTCTCTCTCTCTCTCTCTCTCTCTCTCTCTCTCTCGCTAAACCCACTTTGAACAGTGGGGAACTTGAGCTGCTGTTTCTTTGACTTTTCAAGGGAGCTTGTTTTTTACTAATCAAGGATCATCAGGAAACGAACGGTGGTTAAGCGTTACCCAAGATTAGCCGGCGTCTTCCACCCCATCACAGAGAGAGAGAGAGAGAGAGGGGTGAGTGGACTTTAAAGTCCCGGAGCCCGTTGACCCAACCCGATAGGCACTCCGGCCGGTCGTCGGTCCTCCAGCCCTAATTAAAAGGAGACTAAGCGGCGATGATAAAAAGGGCGAGGAATCTGGGGCCTCCATCGGATGGACCCTCCACGGCCCAGAATAGGCCCTGAATTTCTTCCCATCTTATTGTTTCTTCTCTTATTCGGTCTTTCCTTTTCCAGAAAAAAAATTGATCGGAAAGGAGCCCGCGCGAAGCAAAATTAAGTCGGAGCGGGACCGAGACCCCGATATAAAGAATATAGCGAAGAGATAAATCAAATAAAAAAGGAAGAGAGAGAGGGAGAGGGAGAGAGAGAGGGTGGGGAGGGGACAGCTGGCTGATATCGCGCTATGAATTTACACTCGACTGGATGACCTCTGCACAGAGCTCCCCTTCCGCTCGTCCAAAGATTTCGCCCGGAAAACTTTACACCTGCAAATTCCAACGCAACCTCAGCGCAAGAGATAGAGATAGATAGAGAGAGAGAGAGAGAGAGAGAGAGAGAGAGAGAGAGAGAGAGAGAGAGAGAGAGAGAGAGAGAGAGATTATAAACACAGCGGCCAGCTCACCTCTCGGCTTTTTGACCCGGAAAAGTATATACAAGATTCAGGACCACTGCGTTGACGAAAGGGGTTTGGAGAAAAGCGGAAGAGAGAAGTTAGAGAGAGAAACTAGATAAGTAATGAACAAGAAGAGATGGTTGGTCCTTCGGAGTTGTTTTTTTAATTGGTAGAGTACCTGAAAAAATGTAGCCGCTGGTTCTAGAGAAACGTGTTATCTGAAACGGAAGCTGCCATTCTGCTGTTGCCTCAGATTCTGAATGAGGGATTGATAGAACGCCTTCAACCCCTCCATGTTGTTACCCTGAAGAACGAAAAAAATAATTAATACATATTATGAGACCTTTTATAATCCATCTTAACCCAGATGTCAAACACCGAAAAAATGAGCACGAGGATCCCGGGCATCATCTCTCTCTCTCTCTATCAATGTATCCATCTCTCTCTCACTGACTCATTCTCTCTCTAGGATATGTGCCTACAGAGGGCCCTAATCAAGTAGGAAGTTGACTCATTGATTCAATAATTACTGCCATTCATAGCAGCTTTTATTTATACGAAAGAGAGGGAGAGGAGCATCATGAGCTGGCAGGTCGTCACTCACCTGCAGCTTCTGCCGGAAGACTTCTACTACATCTTGGGGGCAGTGAGCGGCCACAGCGAAGTGATGGAGGAAGGCGTCGCCAAACTTCTCGTGCATGGCCTTCTGGGCCGCCAGAATCTCTCCAAAGAGCAAGACCTGCGGCAGGAGCAGTTCATCATCACAGGAGGTGGCGGTGGTGGCGGTGGTGGCGGCAGCGGCGGTGGCTCACCCCACTTTTCTCTACCCCGATTCTCTCTCATCTTCCCTTCTCCCAAAAAAAAAGTTGCACCAGGAAAGAAAGATAATACCCCGTTGACCATTTTAATCATACAACTCAGAGATGGTCAACGAGGGGCTGACCGGCGTGAGACGTGAAGAAAGTCACAATTTTTAAAACTTAATTTATTTTGGCACAGAAATCTATCAAACTTGTGATGATGATGATGATGATGATAACAATAATAATAATAAATAGAAATAAATAAAGTAAAAATCCGCATTTAAATGTGCCGGGAAAAAAAGCAAGAAAAAATAAGAGCTTACAGTGTTTGCGTCTCGAAGGTCAAACGACTTGTCAACTACGCTGTATAAGCAGCAGTTGGTGGCGAACGTCTCGATGATGAACTTCCGGAACCCAGGAACCTGAAAAAAGAAAAAGACAAAAATAAAAAAAAATCCGTGAAAAAAATGAACGGCAACGATAAAAAAACTACCCCAAAGAGAAAGATTCCCGAAAAGACTCTACCTTGTCGAGATTCTCGACCTTGTCACACCAGTCTTTGGTAAATCTGACGAGGGTATGTACGCAAGTCTGGAAAATAGGCACAGAGAAATGTGAATCTCGAGTCAAGAGGAAGGGGGGGCATCTAGAAGAGAATGCCGCGCTGACCTTTCTCACGACCATATCTTTATGGCTGCAAGACGAGAACAGGAGCATCTGTATGATAATATCCAAGTACCCACGGCTCTTTGGTGCAAGGAGGACTGAAGAGAGGTCGTGGGTGGCCACAACGTGGAGAAATGTGAACAACGTTTTCTGGAGCTCCTGCAGTTCTCGAATTTCCTACAAAATCACAGAATTCGGCGCGCACCCATATTAGGAAATAACCTGATGAGGAGGATTTGGGGTTTCAGAAGGCATGCTGCCTCAAATGGCCATGGAAACTTGGAAGAGTTTGGCTGTGAAGGGCGAGCGAAATAACACTGGAGACCTTTATTTCGGTTTCTAAAAGAAGAAACTGATGAACCACCCAAAGAACTAGAAAAGATTCAGCACTGATTGATAATATGATTATTTGTTTACACATTCGATCTATATTCCCTCAGCGGTTTCATAATCAAAAGATCCCAAGTCCATCCCATTTACATCAGGATGTCTTTTCTAAAGACGCCGAGTGTTGATGAAATCCGGATTATTATTTGCTATGATTAAATCATAAAGTTGCATGAAGGAGGGAGGGGAGCTGGTCTTCAATTTCACTGCTACCATTCAAGTTTTGATGGATTGATTATGCTGCATTGAAGCATTAATGTCATCGAAGGACATCTTTCTGAGGATGCAAGGGATTGGGATTCCTTGCCACAACCGATCCTAAATCTCAAGGTGACGAAAAAGAAAAAACTATCCTTCAAACAAGGATTCTTCTTTCAAATGATTCTCTCTGCGATATGTGGTGCCGCTGCCAAAACCGGAAAGAATGGAAGAGCTGCGAGGTCGTCCAGTCTATGGTATTAATTCACAATAGGATGAAGATGTTTTTTCCAAAGGATTAAAATTCACAAGAGACAACGTGCAGCAACCCAAAAAACAGGCAAACCGGCTTAATGCCCGGAGTCCCCCTATTCATGCATTATCTACTGATTCGAAATAAATGGACGACAAAATCAAATCATGCACAGCATATATTTCATGATCTTCGGAAAAACATTCGAGAGAAAACCTACCTCGACGTTGCCACCAGGCCCTGAGGGAAATCCATCCTTTGGAAGAATAGAAAATATTCTGCTTGCCACTGTGGGGAAGATATCCTCCAGAATGCCAGCCACGGAAGTATTGAACTTGCATATCAGCTGATTTATGAGTAAAAGAAACTCCACCATCTCTTTTGGCTGCATTCATCACAGTTTAGAGCATCAAGCGCGAGCAAATGGGCATTGAAAGACATTAGGGTTTATTTCTGATGAATACAGGAAGACCGGTAGAAGGGAGGAAGAAACTCTGAGATCCACGAGAAATTTTTACATTTTTAGTAGTCAATGAACAGAAATTATGAGAATTTTGGTCTTTGTAGTCAAGAATGATCATCAGTAAGCCAACAGCTCGTTGGCTCCATACTTTAAATGGAAAAGAAAACACAGTGACTAGAGCTGAGAAGCAGATGGCAAACTTTCAAAGTTGGGCCAAGATATGTAGGAATGGTTTCACCAATGGAATCCCCTTTTCTCCTGTTCAAGACAGACAACGGCCTTCTTCAGGCATTCTAGAACACGGACGGTATACATATAGCCAGAGGCACAACTATCCGAAATTTCTTTATTTCTCACTTTCCCATAATCGAATCCAAACTCTACAATAAGCAGGTATGCATTTAAGACCACTCTTATAGAGAAAAAACAACATAGTGTCTCACTTCCAATTACAACTCCCGAAAGGCTATCACTGATGAAGGAAGTCCCAAATATAAAATGATTTGCAATGTACCCAAAAGCTAATGTCTATCAACACTAAATCTTTCAAATGCAGTTACTCTTATCCTCCCCCTTCCTAAAAAACCCAAAAATAAGTTAAAAACAACTTTTTTATATACGTCAACATGGCCCTGTGTTGTCCACTTCAGTTTTGTCACCTATTTCATTGAAGCCAATGTAGCTGATGATGCATATCACAGGATGAACCAAGTTTCAACCTCTACAAGCGCCACTTACATGCGGATTCATGTTTCCACTATCATAATTGAACGGTTTTTAACCACCCACCCCATTGCTAGGAACAAATGTTCAGTTACTTTCCACAAACTTCAAAAATCCTCATGGCGGAGGCCACAGAATGCGAGTCTAGGGGGATCACATATGATATGTGCTCATTGCCGGCAGAAACAAATAAAAAATTGGGACAAAGAACGAGCAATAATCAACCATTTTGATCTGCAAATGTCGAAATATGGATTTCTAAAGGCAATAGCTTTTTTTCAAGTAATAGAAGGGGATAGGGCTGATTCCCAGACGAATCAAGACGTAATTAATCCTAACCTCTTAACCTAGAAGGACTTCTGTCATTCATTTTTGTGGTTAACAATAAGATCCCATCTGAAAGTATTTCGGGAAAAGATTGGTTAATTCCTAATTATCTAAGATCGTATTAACCACATTCATTTTCAGAAGATAAAACAAACTTGGCAGAAAAAAATGTGCAAAAGAGATCAAAATTGGTTATCAATATCAAACAAAGGTAATGACCCTACATAAATATACACCAAACTTGAGGGAATAAAGATGTGAAACCATTAGAACAGTGTTTCGAAGCTTGCATCATTACATCAAAGGGTTAGAAAGAAAATAAAAAACCAACCAGAAAAAAATGGCACACCTCACTGTCAGCAAGCAATTTCTCTAATGCAATGGGCAGGTAAGGAAATACAGAAGGACCCAACACTTCAATCATGCGATGAAGAAAGGAAGTGATCTGCAAATTAGTATGTAGTTAGCTAAAATGAATCACAAAAACCAACATCTAAAGAGATAATCCAGAATGGTCATCTTACCTTATTCCTTAGAGGTTCAACATTCGGAAAGACTACAAAAATCTGCAGAAGAACATCTAGTGTCTGCAAGCCACACTAACAAGTCAGGAAGAATGCATAATTCAAAAATATGGTACTAACAATGATGAAATGATCATTTGAGCCTTTCTGTTTAGCATATGGCCATTATGATTTCAGCTTATTAGTAACTATGATTAGAGAACCACTCAGTCCACATGTCGGACAAGTTTCTATGATCTAAGACTAATAACATCTGGCACTATCTAACGAGTCACTTAAAAAGGTGCCATGGTTTTCATCAAGCGCCTTACCTTTCCTCTAGTAAGGATCTCAGATTGGATGACTCAAAGTTGTGAACATGAACAGAAAGTAATCTTTCCTGCTAACGTTGTCAGCATCACCAGAAGCATCGTGAGTTTATTCCACAATGCTCAGATGAAATAAATAAGAAGCATCAGAATGCTTCTATCACTATGAACATATCCCTTAGAGTAAAAATAGTGCAGCACAGAGCCACATCATCAATATGTTGTCATCAGGGAATCAACAGACTTGACAGTAGCATCACAAATCTTCTAACCTACGGGAAGAAGTCAGTATTTTCCCTGTATAACTAGTGTTGGGAATCAGATTTCGAAAATATACAGTAAACCACACATACCTGCTTGAACATAGCACCAATTGCAGGACGACTAGCTGTTGCAAGCCGCTCGCTAAAGCCCTACATAATGAAGATTATTAATGAGTAAACAACCCGTTTTCATTAAGATTAAAAAAACATGCAATTATTGCTCTGGCCCTACCTGATACTCGATAGAAAAATATGCCACACAAAAACACCACCTACGCTAGGATCAATGACTCCCCAACATAAAGTACTTCAAGTGATTTTGATGACAAAGATGGCAGTGAAGCCCAAAACTAACTAAAAAATGGCACACTCATACAGCTAACAGTAAATTCAAGTCAGATAGCCCACAGAGGCTCATCGTCGCGTCCTAGTTTGAATGTATTCTTAGGATAGAGAGATCACAAATTCTAATAAGAAGATTTCGCTCACATTCAAAAAATATTTCCCAAAAATCATCAACAGATAAAGCAGGGAGTTCCTAAAAAAGAACCAAATAATTTGGAGACCTTGCTGAGGGCATTGATTGCCGTGATCACTTGCTGGATGCAGGCAACCTTTGCAAAAGCATCTTCTTGTGCAAGTGTGCCAACGTCAACTAGCAATGACTTAGCCTGCAGTGAAGCAACATAAATCGTTTTACAGTGAAAGAGGAAATTTTAGGTGCCTATTTAGATGGACTGAACGCTGTTGTACAATGTAATTCTCAAAGCCACAAATAGTCTATCCAAAATTAACCTGTTGGCAGAGAGGCGTCAGTAGTGCAGATAGATACTCGGATTGTTTTTCTGGTGAAATGTCCTCCATGCCAATCAATAAACCAATCGCCTAAAAAGGTGACAAAAAAATGAAGGGCGAGTCAGAAAAAGGGGGCATAAAAGGATAGTCCACTCCCATAGAATACACAACCTCCATCACAATAACCAAGCAAAGAGTTCGTTACCTCGAACATGTGACTGCCGTCTTCAGACCCAGAAGATTTTAAACCTTTTGATGACCAATCTAAACTTGTAAATTTGACCACAATATCCTGCAAGCTCTGAAAACCACCGAAGTACATGAGGAATTAGTTTAATGCAGGCAAAGAAAGAAAATGGGACATTCAAGGAAAAATTTTAATAACTTATTCACCTGAAGGATTTTTTCAATGAAAGGAACAAGACTGGACTTTAATAATTTCACAGTCCTCATAAATAGATAGCTTGCACGACGGCTCACGTTCACATTTGGATGATGTATTCCCCTTTGATCCAGAAAGGCCATCAAGGCCAGAGGTATATACTGAGTGTTTTCTTGTACGAATTTCATGTACCTTGTGACAGTCTCTAAATATACGAGCGCCACCATTCGATGAGAATGGCTAGGAAACCGTGCTGAAAGCAGCATTGGGATCATTTCCTTTAAAAGACCAACACCTGTCCTCATCCCTTGATCACTTATTGCCTCTCCCAAGCGGTAGAACAATGAAAGGGCAACTTCAGCCTCTTCAACATTCATCTCTGTAGAGGCCAGAGCATTAGCCAACAGATTTCTAATAAACAGCTGGGTTACATCAGGAGCCACCCTGCAGATGCTGCGTAGCAATGCAAAAAACTCTTTCCGGTGCTCTGCCATCTGTTCCTCCTCTTCCTTTCCAATCTTATCAGGTAACTCGAGGTTATTTCTATACATGGAATCATAACAAATTTCTCCCCGCATCACTTCTAATATCTGACCCAAATATACAACCTGCTTCTGTGAAGGTGACTTCATTGTAGACACATAGTCTGATAGAAACTGGACAGCATTGAACGTTGAGTCTGCTTCACAGTTCTGGATCAAAAACAAGACTGATGGGAGCGCTTCTTCTAACAATTCTATTGCAGCCCCATCCACACTCCCGGGGCTCAACTGCTTGGAGCAGTCAAGAGCCTCGGCAGCATAACCAGTGACTAAAGCAGCCAACTTTGAAACAAGCTCAGGTTCACCATCTTCGGCAACCAATCCAAAAACGCGCTTAATTTGGAGACTTTGTAACAGCCCCAGTTTCTGCTTTGGTTCCATCCGTTTGGAAACGACGGCAAGCAAGCAGCCAGCTGAAGCGGCCCTCAACTGCTCAGGCAGGCCCTCAGTGAGAACAAGATCGAAAAAGAGGGGCACAAAGGCATCGTTCGCAACCAGGCCAATGTCAATCCATGTAATGTACCTCCTCATCGTGTCCAGGACCATGGTTGCAAGGGCAGGATTGGAGCTACGATAGAGAGTAACAATGTCGTACCAGGCCCGCACAATCTGGGGAATACACTGCATTCTCATTGCATCCTTTATCCTTCCTCCCATGGAGATCTCCTCATTCGACCTAGGATATTCCATGCTGATCAGATCGTCGTCTAACAAGTTCAGGATTCGGGAGAACATGTCAATGACGACGGCGCCTTTGCCGAGGTGGGGCAGTAGGTCAAGGAAGACTGTGGACCAGGCGGCAGGGTACTCCAGGCATACAAGGGCGACAAAAGCCTGGGCAAACTTGTTCTTAATGAAGGCAGGGCTGCAGGAAACTCGAGCGGCGGCCGCAACGGCCGCTTCGCCGCCGCCGCCGCCGCCACCGGAGCAGGCGACAGAGAGGAGGAAGTCCCGGAGGAAGCCCCGTTCAGCCGGGTCCATAGAAGAGTACCGGAGGCGAAGCGAGTCGTGGATGGTCTGGAGACACCAGAACTGGACGGGAACCAGGTCAGAGCGAGAGAGGCGCTCGACGCAGAGGCGCCAAATCGCCGGCGAGTCCTTCATCTGCCGGCAGTAGTCGATGGCCTGCGACCTCAGCACGGGGTCCACCCCACCGCCGGGCTCATAACTGAGCAGGATCGCCTTCTCCAAGTCGTCCATGCCGCGTACTGACCTCACCGATCAAAAAACCAGACGACAGAAAACCAGAGCCCTCCCCCCCCCCGCCCCAACCCTAAAACCCTAGAAGGCGGCGGAGGGTTTTCATCCCCACAGTACCGGATTGCCCATCGGATTTTTCTTCCTCTCCGCTCACCCGCCGTCGACTGAACTGCGGAGAAGACCTCGAAGAGATGATCGAATCTGCTTGAATCTTCGCGATTGCAGGAGATTTTTTCCCCCTTCGAGAGATCGACGGAGGCGCGAATTTCTCCAATTTATTTCTCGATTTTTCCTGTCCCTCCTCGGTGGCGACAGGCAGGAAACGGCACAAGTCGGCCCTTCTCTGTGCAGACCTATTTATACTCCTCTCACCGCGGCCTCTCGGCAACTTTTAAATCAGCTTCCGGTAATATCCAGGAAAATTAAAATACACCATCCTGGGCTCGACTTGGGCCTCAATTTTTCGGCCCAGTTTTATCGGGCCGACCCTAGTCTTTCTTTGGGCCCATTTATTCTCCTCCTCTCTCGCTCTCTCTCTCTCTCTCCTCTCCCTCTCTCTCTCTCCCTCTCCCTCTCCCTCTCTCTCT
>CM046535.1:5882926-5972926 GCA_024713555.1 Spirodela polyrhiza
CTACTGCTGAATGGTTTTCTTCAAGGTAAATTTGCATAAATTAGAATTCTGGATGTGCATGGAGTAATGTGTGTGTTGTTAGTGAAACGACATCACTCACTGGTAGGTAGATGTAAATAAGAATTTTTATCAGGAGGTATGGATCGTTGTCTCTGTGCTGCATTCTTTTAACTTCCTGGAGGAAAATGCATTTGAATCATAGGCATAGCACTCATTCTGTTTTTACTCTTAACTTCATCCTAGTTCTTACTTTAATACTTTCTAACTATTTTTTTAGCATGCCTTTCTCTTTACTTGGGAGAGGGACCACGAAGTTAGTTAGATGATTGTCTCGTTATAGTGTCCTAAAGGTGTAACTGTCACCAGCGTGACAGGGGATGTATGATAGCATCTTTTGCAATAAATGCTGTTAAATGCTGATAAACATATTGCAATAGATTGGATTGTTAAAGATATGTTGTCTGCCAACCGTCGCATGCAATCCCTGCCTCTCAGTTCCTTTTCTGATGAATTAACTTCATGGCCAACTCTCCCTAGTGACCTCAAGAAACTGATTGATATTGACTCTCGATTTTGAATTCAGAATGCTGGATGTGAAATCAAGCATTAGACATGGTATATTTAATTTAACTCTGAAATTACACTCCCCCATAAACTGAAAGAGGTTTATATTTTTACCTTCTTAGTGACCATCTGAAAATCACGCCTTGCACTCTAATGAGTGTTGCATTCCCTATCCAAGATGACATCATTCATCCGCAAAAAAGTGAAAGTTGCATTTCATATGTTCTAAATAATGGTTTTATTAGCCGTTTCTACTGTCAGATTATGCTGACTTTGTAGTCCACGCTAATACAAATTCTTTGGATGAGCCTAAGGATGATTTTTATGTACTGCTGCCCGAAAGTTCATCTTTTTAACTTTGAATGAATTATGCCGAAAAGAGACTTCCTTGGATCTGAACCCAATTCTTCCCTCGTTTACATCATAACATGGAAGGGCCACGGTTACGATTGTTCAAATGAGATTACATGATGGATACCATTACTTCTGGTTTTCTACATTTGTTTTATTTTATTTCAGAGCGTTCATTGATTGCTTATAATTTTGTTTTGGATTCATGCTATTATTGCCTTTTATCATTTAAAGGGATCTCTCTTCTTTAATATCCTTTTTGATCGGCAGAATCATATTTTAATTAGACTAATGGTTCTTTGTCTTCTGATGTTTGTGCTCATTCTACATTTCTACTTCCATGAACAGGTTACCCCTTTAGGTTGTAAACTTCTACAGTTACAGTCGCAAACATACCATGCGCAACAGTTGGTTTTTTCTTGGAAATATGAACCATGATGGTGGATTAGTGGATATTTTCTCAATAGAGCCCTCCCATTTATCCCAAGGTTTTGGAGGACACTTAGTGTCACAGTTTGCTTCATTTATTGATGGGACTACGAACTGCTACAATAGTCTTCATATGCCTGGAAGGATAACACTTGGAGCCATGAAATACGTCTCCAAGTTTGCTGGAACTGTTTTCCTTTGGTTATCGACTGGATTTAACCACAATTCACGGCAAAGATTGTCAGACAGTTCACATGGTTCAAGATTCAGACGATCTCAATCACCAGTTAATCATGTTACATCCTGTGAACCAGATCTTTTAGGATTGCAGTTTGGCTCTATATCACAGTCATCAAATGGAATGCCAGTGTTTTTTGCTAGTGTTGCAACTACTACTATAAGACGCTTGTGGAAGGAAATTGAGCAACTACGATTCCATCCCATGCTGTCAGCAGCAGCTGCACTGGTGCCACCCTTTGATCACATGTATGTCTTCTCACGATCGGCAATTTTTTGTGCATACTGAAGACTATCACGATTAGGATTCCCTTTAGGGGAATGTAGTATGATGTTCCTTATTCATCATCTGTCATGAGACGTTTTCCAACTCTGGTGTGGATAAGGGTAGTGAAAAGTTAAAAGAATATTTTTTTAGACAAAATGCATGATGACCTGTGGAATTTGTTTATGAATTCTCATTAATTTTTTCTGGCTTGGTTTATTTTGTTGACGCTCATTAGGTCATCTAAGATACTTGCTCTTCCACCTGAGATTCCCGCTGAACAATTACATGGAAGAACAGATCAAGCACCCTGTGGAAACGATTTTCAAGGATGTTCTAGTCGTTCCTTGGCTAACACAAACTTGATGAAGGATGCAATTGAGCCAAGGACCGGTATCAAATTTCCTACAATTTTGGACAACCACGTATTTGGACAAGATGCCATGGAGGTGTTTCCTAGTTCCTCGTGAATGATATTTTCATGCATTTATCCCCTAATGTGTTATTTTTCCGAGTATAATGCCATGGATGAAATGGCTGCCATATATTTGTTGTGGGCTAGAATGTTATATTTTAAGTGGATAGTTGCAGATATGCAGTCAGAGCCCCAGTTATGTTTTCGTTTTATATGATGTTATGCTTCTGGATGTTTACTTTGCTGTCTGTTGATTGTAGAAAATGTCAATAAATAGAAGATTATTACGATTTCAGGTGCTTGTTGGGACTGGTTATCGAACAATGCGAGTGATAAAAGTAAAAACCTTGAATGTCTACGCATTTGGTCTATGTCAGTAATCTCTGTCCCTCCCTTTACTTCACTCCTTTTCAGTGCATTTTTATGGAATCTTGAAATCGTCCATCTGTCTGGGATTATATCTCAATCTGCTTAATTTATTTCTAAGGTCAATGTTTCTAATTTGGGAGACGCCATTAATGCTGAAAAGAGAATTCCCAAAATTAGCTTGGGACTATGTTGTCATCGTTACTCGTGTTGCTGGAACTTATCCTTATCCTTGTTTCAGATGTTCACCCTTATTCTGTTTGCGAGAGACTTGGCCCCAAGTATGCTTCAATTCCAGTCGGTGAGCTGAAGAACCGTTTAGACTTTTACAATGATCTCCTAAGGTACATTGCAATTCATTTGAATATTCCGCCATACCAGTGTTGGTGATCAATTTTTCTGGTTTATGGCCCTTAACCACCACTAGCGCATTTTATATTTTTAGGAGAGCTAAATATTCATGGTTTCGGTACAATAAATTCTGAAGCATATGATGTAAACTGTCCTTTTAGGACCTAATTAAAATTTTGCCGTTGCTTTGAATTTTCTTTGGTTTAGGCTATAACATGGTCGAGTATAATGCAGGGAGGATATTCATATGACTGTTCGGCTCGTGGTTAATTGCAATGGGCTGAAGATTAATACAGTGAGGCAGTAAGCATCGTGATATTTATCTTGATTAAGATTGTTTTATTAACCATCTTTTTCTTACCGGCATCTCGATTGATCAAAGAACAAAGTTTTCTTGTGCAATATTGGTTATCATTAGTATGTACTTAATATCATTTGTTGTCTGTGTTGTTCATGAAATAATTTTCAAAGCATAGTCACATCACGTTATTATATTGTTTTGAGATTGATTTCTAAATTACTCAGATTTTTTTCCTTTCTCGTATGACCTCACTGATTTCACAAAATTATCTTTTCTTCAAATAATTATGGCTTCTATTTCTATCAGATTATCAATTACTCACGTTATTGGTAAAATTCCGTCTACAATGGGAGGAATGTACTCTACAATTTATTTTTTTATTTATTTATGCATTCATTCATTCATTTACTTTGAGGAACTCAATGTTAGTCTAATTATCACAAGAATAGGCCTCATTTTCCATTATCCGCTGAGCCCGATTCCAAAGCCTTGCTTGAGTCTAATACGAGCTTTGTTTAACAATCTACTTCATTCCATTACAGAGCTTTTGAAAAATCCCTCCGAGCCCGACTGCAGAAGGTATTATTCGCTGCAACCAAACATATCGACTCGCATTACGTTTGAGGGATTCTCTGGACATCACATTCCCACTGACATCCCTTTTTTTTTTTTTTCTTCTCAATTAAGATGAATCCTAGCACAGACTACCACTGCTTGAGCGTCTTCGGCTCCTACTTCAAGAGAGACATCCCATTGCCTGTGGTAAACACCACTACCCACCCAGTTTCCTCTCACTCTGCAGCCAGCAGTTGCCATTTCCAGTATTTATTCAGCTTTTCCATTAATCCAGGGTACGACGATTGACTTCAGGCGCACAGCAGACGGACTTTTTGTGACAGAGAGTAAGCTCAGGTTCAATGAATCTGCATGTCTTGGAATTTATGATAAATTCTTTGACCGAAATTTTTGGATGCAGTCAGCGGTAAAACAATCGGTGCTGTGCACAGCAGAGACTTGTGCAGTGAGTTCATCCTCTCAACCCTTGCTGGCTGGTTCTTCTTCTTCTTCTTCTTCTTCTTCTTCTTCTTCTTCTTCTTCTTCATTCTTCTTTCTTCTGCTTTTCCAATCCCAAGTGAGCTATAAAATTCGCTGATTAGTGCTTCATCTGGGCCTAATTAATGTAATCCAAGCTTCGTCCTGCTTGGGTATCATTTCTTCCATCCTCATGCTTGAGTCTTTTAGAGACCTCCCTTTCTTCCACCTTCTTGACTGCGATTTCTACCATCTTCCTGATCACTTTGGAGAGAGGTTCTCCCCCCCCCCTCTCTCTCTCTCTCTCTCTCCCCCCGTTTCTGATTACTTTTTGAGATTCATTAGTTATTTCGTTTCGGAGCATTTTGACTGATCATGGGAGTTTTGGACGCACAGGAGCCTTCTTCGACATGTACGTTGGGGATCTCCCTGTCTCGGCGCAGGCCAAGGAGGAGCTCGCTGAGAACGTGGCTGGCCTCATCCGGAGATGCTGACTCAGCGACCACATTCCAGCTGTACCATTTATTTCATCTTACCCCCATTATTTGGAGATTACTACAGGCCACTCAGTAGATCGTAGAATATGTAGGTTGATGACGATCAGGTGGAGGAAGTGCCCTGGCAGGGGAGAGCTTGTAGATATGTTTGGAGAAGAGATTGCTGCGAATTGGTGCTCCCCCCCACCCTCCCCCATTTCATTGATTCTGGTATTGTGTATTTGTAAATTCTTGTCACTTTCATTCATTTCCAGATATTATTTGCCTGTTCATCTCTCTCTCTCTCTCTCTCTCTCTCTCTCTCTATCTCTCTCTAAATCATCCTTAACACGAAATTATTTACTGATTTAGGGTCAGTTCAAACTATGGGCTTGTTGTCCTCGGGAGCATTAATATTTCTGATGAAGAAAAAATATTGAAAAGTGTGAAATAGTAATTTAGCACTGACATAAATATGTTATCGTATTAGAAAAATATTCACATACATTTTCTCTCTAATTTAGAGAGTGGTCCCACGTTTAAAGGGGCGTAGAATAACAGGTTATAGTGTAAACCTCACAAATAGACTCTAGAAGAAAAAAATTGGATATCAAGCAACTACCTCTTGGGTCAAACTATGTTAGATAAGAATAAGCGTCAAAACTGAGGAAAATACATCCAAGGGCAAAATGATGATTTTGAATCATAAAACACTAGAAAATCTTTGTGACTGGTGAAAATATTTGATTATGCTGAAAATAGTTAAATATAATTTATAGAATCATATCCCTATTTTCCTAAATTTTTTTTTATTTTCGTCATAACAATAAATGTGGTGCTCAAGAGAGAGAAAACAATTAAATACAGGCATACCATAAAAAATACCCAAAATGAGAAAAACATTTGTTCCTGTTAAACCGCCATTAAATTATGCTTTAATGTTAAGAGGCCCTTTTCACTACAAAAAGAAAAATTAAGAAAAATAGTCACAATATAAAGAGTGTGAACCCTAATAACTAATTATAGTAAAAGTCATTCAAATATTCAAAATGAACAAAATTTTCACATGTATTGAGAGGTATCTTCTACATGAGTGTTCTGCATCCAAAGGCCAAAAAAATTACATCACTACAGTCACATGAATATGTAAGTGTTGTAAGATATTGTTTTCTTGTTTAAGGTTTTGAATCTTTATATTTCTCAAATCTCCTAAGCCACAAATCTAGACGACATCAGTTGTCAGTTGTCTACTAACAAGCTTTTGTCTTTGAGATTCATAACTCTTGAAGAGATTAGTTAATTGCAAATTGAATTGGCCTTATATCTTAGAAATAAATAGTTGAATGCTAATTGGGTTTGCCTCCTAGAGGCATGAATCTAAGAAGAAAAATCAGTAACAAGAGCCACAAAATCTAATGAAGTTTGACTAAACCCTTGGCATTTTTTTGTTGTATCACTTTGATCTACTGGAACCTATGGATGAAATCTTTATAGATTTTTAGTAGGGTAGGTAGTGGGTAGTACTATACATTTGATGCCGATAACTTGGGTTGTGACTTCAAGATTGCATATCTACTCTCTCAATTCCTCATATAACATCCACATCCCTCAATGTGTTTGTGTATATCTGATATATAATGAAAAGTATTTACTATTCACAAAACTATGTTTTTTAAAATAATGGATGTTCTTCATAAAATGATGTAAATATATATGGCATAAATCTTGGGTTTATCGATTGATACATTTTTTAGATGATTTAATCAATGATCAAGATTGGGTTGAGGATCTTCTTGTTGAGATATCCTAGTAAACATGTCTGGTTGTAAAAATGTTTATAAATAACCCCAAATTGGATATTTCCTAGCTTCATTAGGAGACAGTGCGATGGAGCAGCTCAACCCCGCTGTGATTTGACCGGCAAGGTGACTAGAACATGCGTCGTCTGGTGCAGTTAAAAATAGGTGGGGTCCACGGCTGGTACTCTCGTCCCCTCTAAAATTAGAGAACAGACGCCGCCGCGTCGAAGGTGCGGCGGGGAGCGGGGGAGGGGCGTTCCTTGCTAAGTTTAGCGGACCCCACTTATTCACCAATCGTCGGCCGCCATGTGGACAGCAGTTCGACGACTTCCCGCGGCTGCCGAACGGTCGGAATCCGGGCCAGCGGGCCCAAACGATCTCCCCACATAAATATTCTGTCTTTGGAAGAAGAAGCACCTCCCCTCCGCCGTCTGTAGAGAATTACCATAAACACTAATAAATCTCTCTGTTTTTCCTTCTGGGCTGCCCTCGGATTGATCTCTCGAGCGTCCCATGAGGTCCTCCGGGCGGTGGTTCGCCGCCGTGTTCTTCGCCTGGCTCGCCGTCTCCGACGGGTTCCTTGCCGCCGCCGCCGGCGGATACAACTACAGGGAGGCGCTGTCAAAGTCCCTCATTTTCCTGGAGGCGCAGCGGTCGGGGAGGCTCCCCAGGGGCTCCAGGGTCCCCTGGAGGGGTGACTCCGGCCTCAATGACGGCCACCTGGCCAATGTGGGCCCTCATCAATTCCTCCTCCCTCCCCCTCCTCCTACACCGCCATGGCCACCTCCTCCTCCATCATCATCATCATCATCGTCATCTCCTCCTCTTCTTCTTCTTCTTCTTCTTCTTCTTCTTCTTCTTCTTCTTCTTCTTCTTCTTCGTCTTCTTCTTCTTCCTGAGAGTCTTGCTCTTCTGTGGCGGGGCAGGTGGACCTCGTAGGAGGCTACTACGACGCGGGTGACAACGTGAAATATGGGCTGCCAATGGCGTTCACGGTGACCACCTTGGCCTGGGGGGCTATCTTCTACCGCTCGGAGCTGCAGGCGGCTGGGGAGCTGGGGAATGCCCTCGCCGCCATCCGCTGGGGAACCGACTACTTCCTCAAGGCCAGCTCCAAACGCAACCGCCTCTGGGTCCAGGTAAACCCTTGAATATTCTCTTCTCCCTCGCCAGCGCCGGCGAAGTCTCCGGCGAGGAGCTCCATTGACGGGGGCGTCTTCATGGTGAAGGTGGGGGACCCGGTGGCGGACCATCAGTGCTGGGCGCGGCCGGAGAACATGGGGACGCCGAGAACGCTGTACAGGATCGACGAAGGAACGCCAGGGACGGAGATCGCCGCCGAGACTGCCGCCGCCATGGCCGCTGCCTCGATCGTGTTCAGGAGCTCAGACCACAAGTACTCACGCCGCCTCCTCAACAAGGCGAAGCTGGTGGGATGGAGGGAGATTTTGATCTTGCTTTTGCACCTCTGAGGTAGATGGTTACTGCCGACAGCGGGCTGATGCTTTCTCTCTCTATCTTCGTTGCTTCTTTGCAGCTCTTCGAATTCGCAAACTCGCACAAGGGGACGTACGATGGAGAGTGCCCCTTCTACTGCTCTTATTCGGGCTACAATGTCTCTCTCTCTCTCTCTCTCTCTCTCTCTCTATCTATATGCACGCAGTGTAACAAGCTAACGACCAATCTATCTCAGGACGAGCTCCTGTGGGCCGCAACGTGGCTGTACGTCGCCACGAGGAGGAGCACATACCGCAAGTTCATCACCGAAGAGGCCATCAGCGCCAGCGTCGCGGAGTTTAGCTGGGACCTTAAGTACGCCGGCGTCCAAGTCCTCCTCTCCGGCGTAAGCCTCTTCTCTCTCTCTCTCTCTCCACCCGTCCTTCTTTCTCTCTCATATCTGAGGGAGCGTCTTGCAGCTTCTCTTCGCCGGGGAGAAGGGATTCGAGAACTTCAAGACGCAGGCGGATAACTTCGTGTGCGCCGTGTTGCCGGAGAGCCCCTACAAGCAGGTTTACATTTCTCCAGGTACTCCTCGTCAACCTCTTCTTCTTCTTCTTCTTCTTCTTCTTATTCTTCTTCTTCCTCTCCTTCTCCTCTCCTCCTCATCTTCTCATTCGACGGCAAATTCTTCCTCATCATCATCCTCTTCTTCTCCTGGTTCTTCCTCTTCAGGAGGGCTGATCCACCTCCGCGACGGCGCCAACACTCAGTATGTGACCAGCACGGCCTTCCTCCTGAGCATCTACAGCGACATGCTCTCCCGACACGGCCAAACCGTCTCCTGCGGCACCCAAACTGTCCCCCCCAGCCGCCTCATGGACTTCGCCAAGCAGCAGGTCCCCCCTACCCTCTCTCTCTCTCTCTCTCTCTCTCTCTCTCTCTCTCTTTCTCTCTCTCTCACGGTGGTGGGGATGACGCAGATGGACTACCTGCTGGGAAGCAATCCGGAGGGGAGGTCGTACATGGTGGGCTTTGGGACGGCGCCGCCGACGCAGGCACACCACCGGGGGGCTTCCGTGCCGCAGCTGGCCGCCGGTGCAATCGTGGACTGTGCCACCAGCTTCTCCGCCTGGTTCTCTAGGGCCGGCCCCAACCCAAACGAGCTCACCGGCGCCATCGTCGGCGGCCCCGACCGCTACGACAACTTCGACGACCTTCGCTGGGATTCCTCCAAGCTCGAGCCCGCCACCTACATCAACTCCGCCGCCGTCGCCGTCCTTGCCAACCTAGCCGCCCACTCCTAGCCCCTCCGCTGCATCAGAGAGAGGAGAGAGAGAGAGAGAGAGAGAGAGAGAGTATTGTACCGACGACTAAGAACAGTCTCTTCTTGACCCGTGATCGTGAACAGGGTCAATAATGGGTCTGGCTTCTTCCGTGTTTATACACCACAACTAGGTTGACTTTGAAGACCCTTTTTCTATTTGTATTAACTAACTTTGATCATCGATTTAATCATGAATCAGATTAATTAACAGGGTGAGAAACAACCGAGAGAAACGAGAGGGAAAAAGAGGATAGATTGTACATACGACTGAGAATAGTCTCTTCTCGTCCAGTCTTGGTGACAAAGGTCAACAATGGGTCTGGCTTCTTCCGTGTTTATATACCACAACTAGGTTTAACTTTGAAGACCCTTTTTCTATTTATATTGACTAATCTTAATTGATTTAATGATGGATGGGATTAACAGGGTAAGAAACAACTGAGATAATGAGAGAGAGAGAGAGAGATTGTACCTATAACTAAGAACATCTCTTCTCGTCCTGTCTTCGTGACAAAGGTTAACAATGGATTTGGCTTCTTCCGTGTTTATATACCACAACTAGGTTTGACTTTGAAGAGCCTTTATCTATTTACATCTTAATTGATTTAATCATCGATCAGACTAACATAGTTGATTATCTTAAATGTGGAGATCTGCTACTACCCATGTAAATGGTGGTCATTCTTTATTCGCCAAGGAATCCACCAAAACTCCTTTGAAAGATGCATTTTACATGAGGAAATCTGGGGGGCTGGGGGTAAGAGGGAGAGACGTAGGGCAGCACCCCGAAAGGGCTAGTGACCCCTCTCAGTCGGCTCACTTGGTCCCTACACAAGAGAATCAACGTGGACCCCAAGAAGGGCTGACGGGATCATTGAGTAAATGAAAGAGGCTGCAGCAGACGGGGTCATTGACCCCAAACAACACTTTAAAGAACTTGGGATCAACAGCTTGGTAGTCTTTATGAGAGATTTTAGATATGAAATAATTCAGATAAGTGGAAGAGTACATCTATAGAGATGATGTCTTTATCTATGGAGAGGCCACTTTAAGAAGTGTTTGAAAACACAATTATAAAGGGGTTGATGAACGAAACTAGAAAAACTAACAATGATTGGATGGCACAACGTGTGGAAGAGTCAAATGATGCTCTTTAATTACTTAGAGAGATAACAAAAACTAAATTGTGAAGTCAAACTTTATGGCAAAATGAATTCAAATCTAAAATAGCAGTCCACCAATGTTGCATGTGCATCCCCCCCACCCCTAATGACATTAGGGAGCCGAGACGTCTCAACTTGACCCAAGCTGACTTGAAAGCTCAGCAGCTTAAGGTCATGTGTTTCTCATGTGAAAAAAATTCACTTTAAGCCATGTGTGCAACAAAGATTTACAAATTTTCATAGTTCACAAAGAGTACCAAGAGCAAGTGGAGTTCACCAAAGAAGTACTCACCAAGGCTGAAATGGAGGGAGACAACAATGGGATAATTCAACTAGGGGAAAACATCAAGCTAGGGAACATAAAGATTTGTGGGAAGGTAGGGGATAGAGATGTAACACTTCTCATTAACTACAGTGCAACATAATTTCATCTCAGTTGAACTAACGGAGACTATAATATTACTAATGTCAACTATGACTAATTACCGAGTAATAGTGATGGGTTCACAATGAAACGTGATTGCATATGCAAGGATACTCAACTCAAGTTGTTTGAAGTAATCATACAAAAAAACTTCCTTTTGCCAACTTTAGGTGATACAAATGTTATTTTTGATACTGTTTGACTCCAATCTCTTGGTACCATAGAATTAAGTAGAATCAACTCACAATGTGGTTCGTTAGATATAGCATCACATGCATCATCAAGAGTGATTTGAGCTTATGCATATGAAGCACCTCCTTGAAAGGCATGACCAAGAAAGTAAAACTTCCAAAAGAACTGTTACAATCTCACATTAGAGTCAAGCCAACACCATCCCAAGTCCATTAGATTTAATGTTTTGACTCAACTAAATTTTCAGAGGTTCTACCACTTCAAAATTCCCACCAACAAGAGTCATCAAACATACTATCACACTACAACCCAATGACTCTTTGGTCAACATTTAGTTGTACAAATACCCATATTTAAAAAATTGATATCAAGAAATTGATTAAAACATAATAGGAATCATCTGACCCTCTGCCCTTATTTGGTTCCATTTTTACTTTTAGAGAAGATAGAAGACAATTCATTACACATGTTTGAACACATGAGAGACATTATGAGTTGCTCATTATGCCCTCTAGGCTCTCAAATGTGAAAGTCACATTTTAGTCCCTTCTAAACTCAATATGTAAAATTTTTATCCATAGTTTTTCACTAAAATTTTTTAATAGTATCTTACTTTATATCAAAAATATTACTGCACACATGACACATTTGAGACAAGTCCTAACAATACTATGCAATCACAAGCTCCACCTAAATGTAAATAAATATATCTTTGGACATAAATGTATGAAGTACTTGGGCCAATAAATATAGGTGGCAGGGATAAATGTGATGACCAATCAGCTAACTCCAACCAATCTAAAGTAGCTGTGATGATTCATGTAATTAATTGAGGGTTATCAGAGATTTTATACAATTTATAGATCATTAAAATGGACTTTAATATAAAAACTAAAAATACTCTTTCAATCAGGGAGAAGCATTAAAGGAGGCACTCGAACAACTTAAGATGGTTTTAATCATTGATTACTCATTGATAGCATGATAAATATAGTAGTAATATCCATGATTTTATATGCTTTTGGGCTTTGAATTTCTCCTATGTCATGCTAGCAATATTAAAATAATGAATGTGAGTAATTACTTTGTATTTACTTCTATTCATAAAAAATAAGTGATATACATATGATTTATGATTTCTATAGAATTATTGATGATTTAAATATATAAAAATTATATACCATTTCATGAGAATTAACCTTGAAATATCTTACTCTAATTCAAGCACATGTGAACATTACTTAATTTATTTCCTTTTATGATTAACCAAGAAGTCAAGAAATTTTATTATTGATGAATATTTTTAGTATATGGTGTGCAGGAGTTAGGTGAATTTAATCAAGTAATTAATTAAAGAGCTTGAAGTACATTGGGCTGGAAGAAGAGATGATTTAGCTTTGGTCCAAGAAAGGTCCAAAGGAGAAGAGGGGAACATGACCTTTTCAACCCAATCCATCTTCAATCATTCTCTCTAAGATGGGCCAAAAAATTTAAGATTAAAAGGGGGCCTAATCAAAGCAAGGAAGGAGAAAAGGGTATGTGAAAATAAATGAAAAAAGAGAGGGTTATTTTGAGAAAAATGTTCTTATGTATAAAACCTCTTTTCTTTCCACATTTTTCCTCATTTTAGAGATTTCCCTAACAAAGGCTAGCTGTAAGAAAAAGCTCTCATAAGATTTAGATTGATAAATATGAATAGAAATGGATTATTGCAATTCTTTTTCTTGATCTTCGAAGTGTGTTCTTGTTGGAGAAAATTGTTTGATCTAGGCAAAATATACAGACCAAAAGTATGCCCTTCTAGATCTTGAAATTCGTGATTCATCTTCTAATATTCAATAGAAATATTATTTCTCTCATCATCTCTCCTTACTTCTAAAAAATTGAAACCCTAATTCAACCTTTCCTTTTGAGATCTTAGATTTCTTGATTTTGACAGAAAAATCAAGATCTCCTTGATCCTTCTTCCTTTCATCATATTTTCTTCTCTCAAATCAATCTCTTAAACCCTAGTAATAGTTATATAAAATATTCTTAAATTCTGAAATCGAAATATTGATTTTTTTGGAATAACTCTCTTGAAAATCAAGATTCTTGTTCTTTCTTCATCTTCCTCTCATTTTTCTCTCTCTAATCATTCTTCTTCTTTTCTAAACTTAAAAGAATCAGAATTTTAATCCTAATTCCTTGAGGATTGAGCCCCTACTTGCCCTATTCTAAAATTAGAGTAAATCAAGAGGAAACATAATAAATATTTTATATAAACTCAAAGCAAAACAATGACTATAACAAACCATAAATTTGAGTTTATCAATCATTATTCCAATTTTGGTATTTTACATTGCTTGGTTCCTCATCTTTGAAGTCAAGGACAATGCATCTAAACAAGAAATTGATATATTTTGATGCAATAGAGGAAATCAATTATCTACTTTAGTTAGACATTCTCAACCAACAACTGACTCAACTCATTTTTTAACCAAGATGGTCATTGTACTCATAGTCTAGATGTGATAATATTATCCTTAGGCCAGCATTTCATCATCCATACAAATTAATATAACCTCAAATTCTTATTGAAACAATGACAAAACCTTATAAAGTGGTAGTGATGGTTGACTAAGGTGCTAGGCTTTGACTTTAAAATTAAATACATGTTTGGGTAGATAACAAAGAATCAAGTGGCACCAACTATCAAATGAGGAAGTTACTTATAAACTGGTGACTATTCTATAACATAATTTCCCCATGCTCTGCTTTGAAGACAAGGTATATTAGTAGTGGAAAGTAATGTGTTATGATTGCATTACTCCCTTTTAGGAGTAGAAAGCTAGGAGCATATGCACAGCATGTGGCGAAGGCTTAGGTATAGGTGGGGCTTAATGAAGACTATAAATAGACCTTAGAGAAGAGATGAAGGCACGAAAAAAAGTTATAGTAGTAGAGGTTGAGAGATCTTTTTATATGCATTGTCCATCAAGCTAGAATCATCATCTTGATGTTATATCTCGTTGGACATTTACAACAATCCATACTACTCTTCTTTCTTCTCATCCCCTCAAATATAATCCTCCTAAAGAGGATCATATCATTGGTATCAAAGCCATTGATCTCAGAACTATGCACATGGCTTTGAAGGTAGCAGACTTTTATGTTGAGGCTCTTAAAGTAGATCAATGAAGATTAATAAAGGGCATGTAGAAATTAAAGAAGAGTCCACATATCTAATGTAGCAACTCCTTCAAAGTATATAGTAGTTCCAATTGTCAACATATGCACAAATGGAGGTATTGGAGAAGAAAAAAATGAACAATTCACAACATATAGCATTGTACCATAAGAATTAGTCAAAACAATAACTCGAGGTTCAACCTCCTTTCATTCCTCATGTATGATTTCAAGTGAGCCTATTAGACACCACAATATTGAATAGTTCATCAAAAAAAGAGAAATAATTATATTCTAGGATGAGAATTCAAAAGGATGGATAAGATGTATTGAAAGACTTTTCAAATTAAACAAAATTTGAAGGGAGAGTAGTTGGAGTTAGCTATATGAAGTTTGAAGGCTTGGCTTTGGAGTGGTACCTCTAGATGGAAAATAAATATATGTTTCAAAATGAGCACAATTTCAAGACTCAATTGTGAAAGTAGTTTGGTACTTCTACTACATGCAATATTTGTCTAAATATCTAATAAGAATATTCAGCCAAGAGTATCAAGCAAAGTATGAGTGATTGTCTACTTATTTGCTTAAACTCTAAGATGTTGTGATATAAATTATATTTCAAGGGGCTTAATTAGAAATCCAAACAAAAATTTGATTGCATTGACTACAATGGTCCAAAGAAAATCATAAATGTATTGATAGAGGTAAAGTAGCAATTTTACATTCTATGAGAAGTGTGAGATAACTATCTTCACAAATTTTCTTGGATAGGTAACCTTTCCTCTCTTAAAGTTGTTGACAATCATATTTATCTACTTTTCACAGACCAATAAGCATGGCAAGGTTGAAAATGTTTGTCCTATAAATAAATGGTCCTCCAAAAGTAACCCTACACCTCAAGTGATAAGGAAAGACTCTCAATACCATAAACATATCACCTTGACTAATAGAGAATACCAAAAGTATCATAAAAAGGGGCTCTATTTTCATTGTTGAAGAAAAGTTTAACCCTATACATCATTGCAAGAAATAGTTGCAGATATTTATCATAGATGACAATGAATGAGAATTAAATGATCTTGTATCATATGATTCTTGTGTTGAATAAGAGCAACCTCTAGAACAATGTGTATTATTTATAGCACAAGTTTCATTGAATTCAATGGTAGACTCACTCAAATAGGGACAATAAAGTTAAGAGGTATCCTATAATGACATATAGTTTCTGTGCTCAAAATTATGTACTACTCAATTTACCCTTAATTGTAGTGGTGAATTATGATATCATCATGGACAATGGTCAATCACTCTGTGGATAAGGTTTATAAGGACATCTCTCTAAATGTACAAGACATAACTATCATATAAGACTTTATATCACTATCATTAAGAAATACATATGTATTAATTGGTATGGAATGTTTGAGTTTGATATTGTAGATGCATGTCAATTGAGGAAAATTAATAATGAATTTTTTGAAGAATAGGGTACTTGGAATATTTAGATATTCAAAATTATTTAAGTCAAAAATTTCCTAAAAACATTGGAATAAATCATCAAACGACTCCTCCCAATCATCTTAGAGTTGCATCAATTGCAGTTAAAAGAGGAATTAAGTAACATTACTAAGATATCTTACTACAACTCAGTTGCCTCTAAAGTGAGAAGTAGACCGTTATATCAATCAAATCCCAAGAAGTACATCAATCAATTTACATCCATACTACTCTCATTTCCAAAAAGATGAAATTGAAAAGTTAGTCCAACAAATGATGGTAGAAATGATCCAACCTTCTCAAAGTTTGTATATTAGCTTGATTTTACTATTTAAAAAAAAGGATGAGAGATGAAGGTTTTGTGTGGATTATTGGGCTCTTAAAAAGGTAAACATCCCAAATCATTACCTATACCAATAGTGGAATAATTAATTGATGAACATTTTTTCCAAACTTGATTTGAAATTTAGTTTTATCAAATTCGTATGAAAGACATATACATACTAAAGACAACATTCAAAACTTATGATGAGTAATATGAATTTATTATTATGCCATTTGAACTTTCAAATGTACTTATAACATTCCAATCACTTATGAACAAGCTATTGCAACTTTTCCTAAGATGATTTGTGCTTATTTTCTTTGAAGTTCTATTGATTTATAGTTGCAATAGTCATGACCATGAAGAACACAACACAAATTTTCAGAGTCCTCTCTACTAGAAACCTCCATATCAATGTCAAAGAGTGTCAATTTGCTCAACATTTAATAGAACATTTTAGCCACTAGATCACTTAAGTTGTGGCAGTAGACAAGGGAAAAATTGACACTATGGTCAATTGGCCTTCCCTCAAAAACTTATGTGAATTGAAAAGCTTCTTTCAGCTCACAAGTTATTACAAGAAGTTTGTGGCAAATTATGCATCTATTGGATTGCCACTTACTCGCTTACTCAAAAAATATTCTTATGACTAGAATTTAGATTCTCAACAAGCATTTATTCAATTGAAAAAAGCAATGATGTCTACCTTATATGTTTGAAACAAGTGCATCAAGAAATAGGGTGGGAGCAGCATTAATGCAATATAAGAAACCAATGGCTTTCCACAACCAAATTCTCTCTTCTCCCCATCAACTCAAATCAGCTTGAGTGTGAGCTCGTAGCCATTGTTAAAGTAGTACAAAAATGATAGCACCATTTGATCTATGACCTTTCACCATTCAAATGGATCACTATAGTCTTAAATATCTTCTTGAACAAAAGAATGTTTACCCCTAATATCACAAGTAACTTATTAGATTGATGGGGTTTAAATTTGTTATCAAATATAAAGAAGATTGCCTTAACATCGCAATTGATTCTTTGTCCTGAGCTACCCACATGAGTGAATTGGCAAGGACCTCCGTATCTTAGCCACAATTTTCTAATCATGTCATAATTCAACAAGAATTGTGACAAGATCCCAAGTTCAAATCTATCATAGATGAGTTGACCAATGGAACAACTAACCATCCCCAATTTTGCTGATACCATGAAAGGATGTTCTACAATAATTGATTGATGTCGTCATCATCATCAACATTGATCCCTCACTATTAGGAAAGGCACATGATTCACTAGTGGGAGGACATGGAAGGTTCTTATGCACACATAAAAGATTATCACAACAAGTCTTTTGGAAGGATATGATGTCGACCAAGTAATATGTAGATAAATGTGAGAATTGCGATGGAAATAAGATTTTATGTGTATCTCCAACAAAACTACTATAATTATTACTCATTTCATAATAAATGTGGAAAAAAAGATTTTATATAAGGGCTATTAACATCTAATGGGTTCAACATAATTTTAGTTGTTGTTGATCATCTAAGTATAACCACTTCCTTGCTTTGAAACATCTTTTTTCTGCACTGCAAGTGGCTCAACTTTTACAAAACAAATCGTTTTTTTACATGACTTGCCTAAATCTATTATTTCTGATCGTGACTAAGTGTTAATAAGTAATTTTTTATATGAAGTATTGAAGTTGTGAGGAAATTAATTATAAGTGTCATTCATATGATCCTTAATTTGAAGGTGAAATAGAGTTTATGAATAGATTTTTGAAATCTAGGTGTTTCACATTAGATTGGCCTAAAGACTTGAAACATTTGTTACATTGGGTCAAGTTATCCTACAATATTTCCTATCATTCTTCAATCAAAACCTCCATGTTCAAGACATTTTATGGAAATGATCCACCCATTATCCTCAATTATGGGCCTTTCACTTCTCCAGTTTCAGTTGTGGACCAATAATTGATGGAACAGAACCAAATATGCAACTTGCTTAGGTCTCATTTACCCAACTCCTAGAATCAAATGAAGTGTCACGCTGATCAACCTTAAAGACTAGTGGACTTTGAGGTGAACCACAATGTTTACTTAAGGTTATGCCTTTACAAAATGAGGTTACTAGTTCAAAAGTAAAATGAAAAGTTCTCACCAAGATTTTTTGGTCCCTATAAAATCCTCTCCATATGGGGTCAATTGGCATAAAAACTAAAGCTTCCACCTCCGTCCTCAATTCATCCTATTTTTCACATATCTTAACTATGTTGGGCTCTATCAACTAGTGACCTTCCACAAACACTACCACCTTTACTCACATAAGATATGAAATGGCAAATTCAACCTCAAGCCATTAAAGATGTGAGAGACACACTTGCAAGTCTAGAAGTCCTCGTCTAGTGGGTGAATCTAATAGAATATGATGCTTCATGAGAGCCAACCCACAATATTGCTCATTAGTTTCTAGATTTTTACTTAGAAGACAAAGTGAATTTGGAGCAGGGGAGTAATGTTACAACCCCATTACTCACCTATAAAAGGAGGAAGCAAAGAGCACATGCACAACACATGGTTAAGCCTTAGGAGATCCTTAGGTCAGGCTTATTAAGGACTATAAATAGACCTTAGAGGGGAGAGGAAGGCACAAAATGAAGTCCACACAAAGAGACACTAGGAGATCCTCATGAGCACATTTCCCACCGCCTATTTTTCATTTTCATCTCTTGTACTTAGAACCATCATCCCGACCTTCTATCTTGTCAAGCGTTTACAACAATTCATACTAATGTTCTTTCTTCTCATCCTCTCAGAACTGATCCTCCTAAAGAGGATCATATCATAATGTTGCACCCATAGTTTCCTTAACATATGCTCAATATAAGAAAGACCCAATGGGGGGGTCATTGAATTTCCTGAAGAGGTTGTGGACCTTTGGGTTTCTTTAGATCCCACTGATTTCTCCCCTCTTGTTTGCCATAATTCCAAAGCTGTTAGTTTCTCATCTCGTGTGTCTGCTGCTATTAACTATTTAAGATTGAAGGCCCTATCCAGCAGTTGACTTGGCAATCAAATCACAAACCCTAATATATGAGACTAAAAAATATTAAGTCCTAAACAAAACCATATGATTATTCACATATTCCAGAAGCAGCTATCAGCTGGATGGATCCTCCCCTCCAACATCCTCATGGTGAAACCAGGGTGTTATCTTCACATGACCAGAAAAAGCCAATGGGCAGGGGAGAGAGGGGAAGGGGAGGGGGGGAGAGAGAGACAGACACAGACACAGAGAGTATCTGACATTTTCTTTAACCAGGAGATGAGAGAGAGAGAGATACACAGAGAGACTATAAGACTAATCGGCGGCTGCTCTGACCACAGCTCTCTGGATCAGATGTTCCCCAGCTGACTCGATGAAGCCTCTGACTCTCCCCCATTTGACTCTCTTTAATGCACATTGTCCCCACCATGAGAGCACCTGACGACACCATAAATAGCCGTTGGCTTCATTGATCTGATAATTTGATTAGAAGGGGCGTGAGAAGAAGATTCCATAGATATGATCGCAGAAAAAAGAACAAGCAAAGGCAGAATAAGCAGAGAAAGCATAGTTTTTCATTGGAAATGAAGACAAGAAGAACATGGAGGTTACTGACGAGGTCAGGATTCATGAGTGAGAATGGCCTCCACTTTATCTATAGACGCATGCAGACGGCCATAGCTCATGTTGAAGATTGGCTCTCCAGCACCCACAGATCTGCCGACCATAGGCTTCAAAATATTAAACACATATTTATGATGTAGGTTAAAAACGTAAAAATAATACCAGACTACGAAAATAAGCCACAAAGTAGATGAGAGATGATTCATAATCAGGGAACATTATTAAAAATCATATTCGATAATGAAAAAAGTGGATAAAATAAAGGCTTGAAAATGTAGAGGATTTAGAGAAGAGCATACTTTATTACGTAATGTAGGAAAAAAATTAAAAAAAAGTTGTGAGATAATAGCATACCAGAAAACGAAATCAGGAAGAAGTTAAATCGCAGGGAATTCACTAGTCGGGCATATTATTAGGAACCAAATTCCATAGTGAATAAAGAGCAATAAAACAAAGGTTAAAAAGCATAGAACATTTAGAAAACCGTGGGTCATGTTTCATATCGCAAAACAGGTCAAAATTTTATAGATAATGGCGAACCATAAAAAATGAGCTATGGAACCAAAACTGGAACCCAGAAGACTAGAAGAGCTCATAAGTCGGATATGTAATTAGAAATAAATGTAATAAGGAAGAAACCACGATAAATAAATGCTTGAAAGCATAGAAAATTCAGAAAAGAGCATGTTTTACTGTGTAATGTGGGTTAAAAAAATGTAAGATAATAACAGGCAAGAAAACCAACTAGATTAGAAGAGATTAATAAGTCAGGTGTGGAATGAAAACCAAAGGCAATAATGCATAAACACAAGAAAATACATGCTTAAACGCACAGAGTTTAGAAAAAAGCATGTTTCATTATATAACACATTCTTCATATGATCCTCTAACTTGGACATTGCCGATTTTGGCAACCTACCCATTGATCTCAGGAAGGATGTACTCCGCCTTCCAACCAATCCGTAAATCAAATCCTGGAAATAAACCAATAGATGTTTTGTTTCGGATCTGTGAGACGCCATCTCCACCTAGACATGTTGAAAGTTTCCATTTCCATCCAATGGCATTGAGATAGTAATTGTGTCCCACGCCAACCTGAGAAATTTTCTTGAACAATCAGCCATGCCAGTCATTTCAGACTGACCATTCGATCTAATTTCCTTTCCAATCACCAAATTTTGGAAAAAAGTAGAATCACAGGCAATGCAAAAGCTATTGGGATTTTTATTTATTGTCCCTAGATAATATTTAGGGCATTTTATATAACTATCAATCTTGGCAATGAACGTATAATGTATTATCAACACAGAGACAGAAATGTTATTTTGAAAAGTTTTCCAAATCAAACAAGAAATCCGAATGAAGTTGAAAACAATAACAGGAAACTGTCCAGGATCAATACATAGTTGAGGGACCAAGTGGGGTCGACTGCATATGAGTGCACCAATGGGAAGATGATAAAAGATCAAAAGTGAGCAAGTGAAGAGCATTTCAACTGTGCTGTCGGGGTACAAACGGGTTTAGAGAGAGCTTTCATTGGGCTTTCCAGTTCAATATTAAAAGGTTTGATGCATTTAATTAATTAGAATTTATACTTTCTCTCTATGGAAACATTTGTTCACATTACAATAACATAGTTTCGATTATATCCTTTTCATCCTGAACCATCCTAGTTTCAATTTAGATGCGTATGTTTGAAGAGATAGATCGATTCTTTCCCAGCTTGAGTGTCAGAATGAATTTCCAGATCATATTTCCTCTTATTCTCGCATATGGATACTCTACCAAGAATGAATTGAATACGAGCATTATCAAAAAATGGTTTCTCACATTATGCACTGGTATCAGTCGTGTAAAATTTTCCCAAGTAATTATGTATTTAAAGTATAACCTTTGTATAGGATGTTATGATTATATACTTAGAGGGCATTGAACTGTCCCATGTCAGCCAATAAGCCAAAATGGGATATCGAGATAATGAAAGAGATATTTTTGAAGAACTTGAATCAGCTTTTATTGAAGGGCAGATATGTCTTGTCGGTTATTTTGGAACTTGAATATGTATGTAAGCCCAAAATGGCATTAAGCTCCTAAAGCATGATTTTGGGAGACCAACAGAGTGGCAAAAGTGTTCAGGACAGAAATGAGGCCCAAAAGCTAAACATTAAAATACTTACGGGATGTTGACACTTCAAAGATCATAAAATCCACTATGAAGCCAATAAAAGGCATAACGGGCCTAATAATCAACCTCATCACATGTGAATTTTTTGGAATAGGAATCAGAACATAACCAGAAAGTGATTGCAGAATTAATGGGCTGTCAATACTCAACATTTTCCATTAAATACTCCTGCTTCTCCATCAGATATAAATAAAGAACTACAATTCCCATGAATGTAACCATAATTTTTGAAAAAAAAGAAGCTACTAGACGGGGTACAGAAGAGCAGAGAATTCCAAAATTAGGCATAGAGCAGAAACTAGCACTGCTGCAGTGCCAACTACAAGCCGTTTGCTGTGCCTTCTTCTGGATGGTAGTAGTCATAAAAACATAGCACGAATCTCTTAAATCGGGGCAGAGTCAGCAACAGATATAAGAGAAGAATTTGTCTCATTAAGATAGGAACAATGGAGCTCTTCTTTCATGGCTAAGTAGGATTTAAATAAAGAAGAAAGATCACATAAAGGGAAGACTGAAGAAGAGTACTCGAGAGGGTGCAAATACTGAAATATCGACACTCTCAGAAATAAGAGACACGAATCGTTGTTGTGAGGTGATGCAAAATTTGGAGCTTTGGCATATCCGAATAAATATCAAACGTTCTATCACGAGAAATAGATGAGAAATCATTTTAAAAGACCCAAAAATACCACGACGCTCCAAAAGATTTTGGAAAGATAGCAAGCAGTTAAAAATGAAATATGGGAATCACTGTTAATCGAGTTAGGGTCACATATAAGACCATGATATAAACTATAAGAGTAAAGGTATAGAAGCCTAACGGAGCATTCGATATTGAATAGAATTAGTTTCACTGAATTTTTGGTGCTCGCTTAGACAACATTCAGGCAAAAAATGGAATAACTAGGAAACTTGGAAGTGCCAGTAAGATGTGATCCATGAGGAGCATGCTGTTGAATGACGAGTCGGAAAATAATTTCTCAAATATTTACTTGGTTTTAAAGACATACTAGTTGTCTACATAATTAAAAGAAAAAAAGTGCTTCAATTCATCGGCCTAACTCATGATGATGCCTGTCATTTCATTAAACGAGCCAAGAGTACATAATCAAGAAATACTGTAGATAAAACACGAATTCCGTGTTTACAGTTGGATGCTTAAGCTAGGGACCGTACCTGCAGATTAAGATACCGAGTTAACGGAATCTTCTTTGAAAGAACCCGCAAGTCCCCGCGAGTGGGTTCATAGATGAATTTCCACCTCCTGTCAGGCCCTAGAGGTTTCAAAACCATTTTCGCATGGTAATCGTTGCCTTCATAATTATAAAACTGGTGAGAAGTAAAATAATGAGAATAATCAGAAAAAAAAAAATCCGTACTCTTCAGGGAAGAATAAGCTACAACCTCATCTACAATTAGATGAACGAAGTGATCCAGGAAATAACATATGCCGTAGCACAGCATGAAGTTCGATTCCCAGCCGCATTGTACCTCCAGGTTGAGACCGAGGCGGACGCCTTGAACTTCCTTGCGGAACTTGATGAATAGCTCAGAGGGGAAGACATTGATGTTGTACAGGTCCTCCAGGGACGGCGGCTCCTCACCGCCAGCGTCGCCACGGGTTATGCCGTCACCGGCGGGACTAAAACTGGGCGACGCCATCGCATGCTGCGGCGGAGGGAAGGAAGACCAAGGCGCGGTCGGCGGCGATCGCCGGATAAGGTGGACGGTGTTAACCAGACGCCCGGTTGCAGTGGAGATTCCTTGCGAAGAAACCGAGCGCGCCCCCCCCCCCCCAAGACACGTGGGCTGTTTGTGCCAAGTGGATACAGGCCCATTAAAGCCCCAGTCAGCTCCCCCGATGAAATCTGAGATCTGTCCGTGAACTAAGGCCCAAGTTTATATTGGGCCTGACTAACTTTACCCATTATTTTTCTAATATTTTTCGCAACAAAAATTTATAAACATAAAAAATCGCCACAATCTGATAGAAATTATAAAGTGATTTAAAAAATAAAATTTGCCTCTCCCTCTTTATTAGTATCTTTACTCTGCCATGCACATTTCTCAAATTTTAAAAATAAATAAATAAATATTTTACACTGAAATTTTAATTAGAAAAAATAATATCCTCCTAAAATATTTTTAAATAAAAAATATGGATAAAAACTCTAGGTAATAGACATAATGTAATATAAAATAAATCATTTAGTTATATATCTACCATACCATTTAACTTAATACATATTACTCCAAAAGACTGCTTTTTATTTAAGCATTTAATTATAAAAAATAAATTAATTTTAAGTATGAAAATTTAGGTCAACTTATTTAAAAATAATGCATGAAATATCTTTATAATAAAATAATGTAACCTGCTCCTATTTTCTACAGTAATATGATTTGTATGCTATCTATGGTTCCTTTGACAATATGCTGTCTAATTTAAAAACCTGATAAAGTACTATTGTTCCCTTTTACTCATAAAAAATGGGCCTATGGCCCACTTTAGGCGCTGAGATCCCATCAGCTGCTCATTGGCGCCAAATAAAGACGATATTTCAGGGAGGGGATGAGGCTGGGGCCCACCTCGCCACATAGATCCGACGTAAATGGGTTTTGGCGCGCGGGCTTTCCAAAATCTGAACTCCTCGATAGCCCAGTAAAGGAGCCCGAAAGAAAAGACAAAGGCCCAAAGCAAAAGAAAAACCCAATAAGAAAAAGACAAAGGATGTGGGGGCCCACAAGACTGCTAGCCGTTCCACCGCTGCAACGGTCAAAAGCTTCCCCGCTATAAGAAGGGGGGGAACCAAGAAGAAGATTCATAGACGTTTCCAATGGCGTCCGCCAAGCTCAGGAGCTCTTCCTGCTTCCTCGCTCTCCTCCTCTCCTCCCTCAACGTCGTCCTCTTCCTGCTCGCTGCCGCCTCCCTCGTCCCCCTCCTCCTCCTCCGGCGGCCCCCGTCGCCGTTCGGGTGGGCCCTGCTGGCCGTCTCCGCCGCCACTCTCCTCTCCTCCCTCCTGGGCTTCTGCAGCGCCTTGCTCTGCCGCTGCTGCTCCGCCGGCCACATCGCCCTCGTGGTGGCCGCCTCCCTCGGCCAGGCCACCGCCGTCATGGCGCTGCTGCTCCGGGAAGAGCGGAGCACTTCCATGGTGGCCTCGCAGCGGAGCCCGGGAGAGACGCGGTTTCTCCTCCGGCTGGAGGCGGCGGCGCTGATCTCGATGTTCGTTGTTCAGTCGGCGGCGCTGATCCTCTCCTGCGCCGTGCGGAGCTGCTGGCTTAGGGATTACGAGGGGGCGGCGGCGGAGAGGGAGAGAGCAGCGTGGCGGCGCAGCCGCCGGATGGCGCGTGTGCAGGAGGAGTCCCTAGCCAACGCCGCCGCCATGGGAGAGGTGAAGGCGAGGGAGCTTGAGGAGAAGCTGAGGGTCAAGTATGGGCAGTTGCCCAAGCAGGACATAGAAGGCTGACCACTTGTTTTTTCGCTCGCCCCAGTCACTAACCTCCTCTGTGACAGCAGCTGCTTTGAAAAAAAATATCACTCAGCGTTTACATACCCGAATTTTCTTCAAAATCGGAGATAAAATGAAATTTTAAATTAAATTATTGATGAAATGACCTATATGCCCTCGTCTTAGGGCAGGGGGGATAAAAGAGGAGGGGAAACCCATCCTCTTCCTCATGTATCTCAACGAGGCGCTGAACTCTTGCGCCACCGTCGCAGGCCTACGGGTGCTACACTGTCGGGCTATAACCTACGGCCTCTTACTCCACAGCAGCCGACTTGCCACCAAGTTCATCGCCGCCGCCGCATGGCTCAGCCCCACGGTCATCTACGCACGCCAGATGTTCGACGAAATGATGCACAGGGATTCCCACGCATGGGGAACCATCCTCCGCGCCTACGCCGACGCAGGGCCTTGCGAGGGAGCCCTCCTTCTCTTTCGCGAGATGCGGCACAACGGAGTGCCACCGGACCATTTTACGTTCCCCCCGGTGGTGCGCTCCTGCGCCGTCGTCGGCGCCATCTCCGCCGGTCGGCAGGTCCACTGCGACGCCGTCAAGCACGGGCTCTCCTCCGATGTGCACTTCCAGAGCGCGCTGCTCGCCATGTACGCCCAGAACGGGAAGCTCCCAGAAGCAGAGCACGTTTTCTGTGAGACGAATGTGAAGAACCTGGTCGTCTGGACGGCGATGGTGGCGGGTTATGCACAGAACGGCGTCTATGAGAAGGCGGCGGAAGCCTTCCGGCGGATGGCCGCTGCCGGCGTGCGGCCCAACGAGGTCGCCGTCGCCAGCGTCCTCCCCGTTGTCAGATCTGCGGAAGAGATTCACGGGTACGCTATTAAATCCGGGTTCGGTTCCTTCAATGCAGTGGAGAATGCTCTCATCGCCGCGTATGGAAAGTGCGGGCAACTAAACATCGCACGACAACTGTTTGACGGAATGCGGAACAGAACAGTGGTGACTTGGAATGCCATGATTGCAGCTTATCAGAGGAATGGCGAAGGGAAGGTGGCGGTCAAGGTCTTCAGGAGGATGTTGACGGAGAGGGTTGACTTTGACTACATAACCCTGGTCAGCGTCATCTCGGCCTGCGCCAGCTCAGCATCTCTCGATGTCGGGAGATGGCTCCACAGGGTTGCAAAGAAGAGAGACCTACTGAAGAACCCATCAATCGGAAACGCTCTTCTCGACATGTACGCCAAGTGTGGGAGCGTAGAAGCTGCTAGGGAGATGTTCGATGAATTACCCCACAGAAGCGTGGTCTCATGGAGTGCGATGATCAGCGCCTACGCCACCCACGGCAGAGGAGAAGAAGCCCTTAAGCTCTTCTCGAGGATGAAGTCAGAGGGGCCGCCGCCAAACCGGCCGACTTTCCTTTCCGTCCTGTCTGCGTGCAGCCATTCGGGACTCGCCGACGAAGGGAGGGAGATTTTCCGCTGCATGGAGAGAGACTTCTCGTTGACGCCTTCTCTCGAGCACTACGCGTGCATGGTTGATCTCCTCTCTCGCGCCGGCAGGTTATCAGAAGCTTACGCGTTCATAGAGGAAATGCCGATCGAACCAGATGGCGGCGTGTGGGCGGCTCTTCTCGGCGGTTGCAGAGTCCACGGGAACGTGTCGATGGCGGAGGCGGCGGCTGAGCGGCTGCTCCAGGTGGATCCACGGTGCGCCACCGGCTACGTCCTCCTGGCGAGTGTGTACGCAGAGGCTGACCGGTGGGAGGACGCCGAGAGGCTGAGGAAGACGATGAAGCAGGCGGCGTTGCAGAAGAAACCCGCTCACAGTCTGGTCAAGACGATGACCCCGCCATAATTCGCAAACGTAATAAAAAAAAGGGTCGCCACGTGGCTGAATTTATTGTTGCCACGTGTAATGGACCACCACCGCTGCAGAATCTTCCGAATTCGCTTCTCTCCGGGGAATTATGGAGAATCCCGGACAATGGGGGCCACTCCCTCAGTGCCTGAGCCAAACAGCCGTGTAAAAATCAATTCCGGAACGAGCGCGGGAACCGTCTCGGGCTAAATTCGGCAGTGGAGGTTGTCCGTCGGAGATTGTTCGCCTGCGGGGAGGGGAAGGAGGAGGTGGTCCTTGGGGATCGTGATCGCCAGCGGAAGGAAGCGGGGAAGAAGAGATGTGTCCTCTGCGCATCATCCTCGTCTTCTTCTCCGCAGCATTCGTCGGATACCTCGCCTGGAAGTCGGTGAGATCGCCTGCTATTCAGCCGCTCGACGCCGCCGGGGACGAAGGCACCAGCCGCGAAAGCTCCTCCGGGGAGATCCCCCGGTCTGATCCCAGAAAGGTGGTTGGAACTCGCCTCTTTTTTCTATTCCCCCTGGTTTCAATCAGAGGTCGATACTGTTCACGGATATTCTCCCGTTTCTACGCAAATCGGAGGATCATCTCGCCGCCTGTCGTGCAGGCCATGGGGAATGCGCCAGGGGTTTCGTGGCCATGGCGAGCGGGAGATGCGCAACGGCGGCAGTCAAAGGAAGGTGAGGATGAAGGAGATCGGGCGCTTCCGCGCCAACAGCCGGAAGCTTCCCAGCCCACGTCGCACGTCTGTGGGATTTCCGGAAACCCCCAACCGCTTTAGCTCCCGGAAGCCTCTGTCGGGTGACGTGCGGTGGGCTCTGGTCTCGCCAGTCGCCATTGACTCAGCGAGGTAGTTAGTCCTCCTTTAGGACCCCATCCTGCAATAAAAGAAGAAAACGAAATATCATGGTAAAAAGGATAAGGAGGAGGAAGTGTAAGAAGAGGAGAAGAATAAAAGGAAGAAGAAGAAGATGATGATGATGATGATGATGACGATGATTATGATGATGGTCATTAGGATAAAGGTATAGGAGATGAGAAATGTAGATAGAAACTAGATGAGAATAGAGATGAAGCATAAAGATAATGGATGAAGAAGTGATAGAAATGAAAGGCAAATAGGATGAATGAGATTAGAATGTGCATGGTATCATTGAGGTATCATAATACTAAACGTTTCATGCTTTAGTGAAACACATGCATGTCGAACGTATAATGATTAAGATTTATGTATGCATTTCTACAGTTGACCCAAAATAATATGTAAATAAATCTACCTCAATTAGACGCATGAGTTATTATCCATAAATGAGCGTTCATCACCCAACTTCGCCTCTGCATGGGACGGGCCCTAGGGTTTCGTAAAAAAGGTCCAGAGTCAGCCAGGTTTGCAGGAGGCGAGGGCAGTATATATAGTCAGGCCCCAGAACGACATGATCTGGGTCCGGCAGAAGCCATCTTAAAAGACCGGCCATTCGCACCGACAGAGGCCATCCACTTCACAGCTTCGGATCTCCCCGGCCATGGAGAGGAGAAAAACCGTCAGAGAGCTTCTGCTGGTGGTGGTCTTGGTGGCCCTCGCCGCCGCGGTGGCGATGGTCGGCGGCTCCCCTCCAGAGCCCATCATCAAGTGCAAGTCCGGCAACGCCCATTGCACGGTCACCAACGGCAACGGTGTCTTCCCCGACCGCACCACCTGCCGCGTCGCCGCCGTTGCTTACCCTGCCGACGAAGCAGAGCTCGTGGCCGTCGTCTCCGCCGCTGCCGCAAAGAAACAGCACATGAAGGTGATCACCGTGTACGGCCACAGCATCCCCAAGCTGTCCTGCCCCGGCGGTCCCGCCGGTGCTGGGCTGGCCATCAGCACCCAGAAGCTGAACAGGGTAGTGGCCGTCAACGTCACGGCCAGGCAGATGACCTTCGAGGCCGGCATCACCTTGCGGCCGCTCATCGCCGCCGCCGCCGCCGAGGGGCTGGCGCTGCCGCAAAGTCCCTACTGGCAGGGAGTCACCCTGGGGGGCCTCCTCGCGACGGGCGCCCACGGCAGCTCCCTCTTCGGGAAGGGTTCCGCGGTGCACGAGTACGTGGTGGCGATGCGGCTGGTAGTCCCGACCGCCGCCGCGGTCGGCGGAGTCCATGCCAGAGTCGTCGATCTCCGAGAAGGCGACCCGGATCTCTTGGCCGCCAAGGTCTCCCTCGGTGTTCTCGGCGTCGTCTCCCAGGTAGAGTATGTAGTGTCTCAAATAGAAACCCTCTGATTAGCCCGTAGAATCTTCGTCACACCGGAGTCGGTCATCCTCAGGTGACGCTGCAGCTGGAGCCGATGTTCAAGAGATCCATTACCTTCCGACTCCAACGAGACGATGTCTTCGAGTCGACGGTTAGTTCATTTGCCGCAACCACCGAGTTCGGGGCTATCTCCTGGTACCCAGAGATGGGGAAGGTAGCGTACAGGGACGACGTGAGGATGCCGGTGACGGCGCCGGGGAAGGGGAAGAACGACTATAAAGGATTCCAGGCGATTCCGTCGGTGCTGACCTCCGCGATCCGAAAATCAGGTCCGGCACTCGGATTAAAATCCTCCCATTCTTCGGCGAGGTTGCTGACCCGTTGGAGTTTCTCGTCTTCCCTGCAGAGGAACGGGTAGAGGAGACGGGGAACAGTGAGGGTAGGTGCTTCCTCGCCAAGATCCAGCTCGAAGCCTTGCTCGCCATCGGCACCGGCCTGAAGAACGACGAGAATCATCTAGTAGAGTTCACGGGGTACCCCGTCGTCGGCAACCAGAGCGACATGCAGTCTGCGGGTTCGTGTCTCACCGGCAAGGACGACAACCTCCTCACTGCCTGCAGTTGGGACCCCCGGCTGGACGGTCTCTTCTTCCACCAGACAGCGTTCAGCATCCCCATTCCGGCGGTCGCCGCCTTTATCGCCGACGTCAAGAAACTTCACGCCCTGAGGCCCAGCTCCTCTGCGCGATCGACCTCTACAACGGGTTCCTCATTACGTTCATACGCAACTCCACCGCCTACCTCGGCAAGATCGACGATTGCGCCGACTTCGACATGAGCTACTTCCGCTCGAGAGACCCGGAAGAACCCCGCCTGGACCAGGACATCCTCGATGAGGTGGAGCAGATGGCCTTCTTCAAGTACGGCGCCGTGCCGCACTGGGGGAAGAACCGGCACGTCGGTTTCATCGGCGCCGGCGACAGATACGGCGACAGGTAAGAAAGAGAGAAAGAAACCTCCGTCGCCACTCTTTCGATTACTCGACTCGCTGCTCCTCCGATGTATTCTGTGGTTTTTCCGGCGGCAGACGGGACCGGTTCGTGGCGGCGATGGCGAAGTACGACAGCGAGGGGCTCTTCTCCTCCGACTGGACCGACGCCGTGCTGGGCATCCGGGGGAAGAGCTTGTCTGTCGAGAAGAAGGGTTGCGCCCTGGAAGGCCTCTGCATCTGCTCTCGCAATAAACACTGCGCTCCAGCGAAGGGGTACTTCTGCCGCCGGGGGCTGGTTTACAAAGATGCTAGGGTCTGCCGGAAGTTGGGGAAGCGCAACGCCACCATTGCGCACGCGGAGCTATGACCGACTGGCAACGGCGGCGCCGACCCTAGATGTCCATGGCCAGCCGTCTCTTCCGATGTGTCTGAATGTCCATACCTTCTCACCGCCGTGAATAAAGAAGTGTCGGTTGCTTGTTTAAGCTCCGAACTCGTTGCCACATGAGGAATGTGACGGATTTCGCACGTTTGAACTACTGATTGCAATAAAACATACCCAGTAAAACTTTTCAACTAGTTCTTCTCATTGTTGTGAGCTGTGCCTAAAAGTCAAGGCTTTCTGAATTACATACTGGGTTGATATTTTATTATTCTAATTTTTTTATCATAAGGCATCGTCTCTCCTATCTTAATCTAAATCCATGGTTCTGAATGAACTTAGATGTCCTTAACACGATTCTGGATTCAATACTACGCGTGCCTTGACTTTTGGGCACAACTCGCAAGTGTGAGAAGCATTAGTCGAAGAGTCTGAGTAGCTATGATCTATTGCGCTCGCTTATACGTGAGAAATCCGTCACGTCCCTCCTCTCCTGGCAACGAGTTCGGAGCAAAAACAAGCAAACAAACCCTCTTTCCTCTAGGTGAAGAGAAGTTATGGACTTGCAGACACGTTGGAAAAGAACGGCTGGATATGGACGTCCAAAGGCGGCGCCACCGCAGCCGGCTGGTCAGAGCTTCGCGTGCCCAATGGTGGCGTTGTGCTTCCCCGACTTCCGGCAAACCCTACCATCCCCAGTAGCACAAGTACCCCTACTCTGGCGCACGGTGTTTGTCGCGAAAGTAGAGGGCGGAGGCCTTCCAGAACGCGCAGCCCTTCTTCTCGATAGACAGGCTCGTCCTCCGGATGCCCAGCACGGCGTCGGTCCAGTCGGAGGGAAGGACCCTTCGCCGTCGTACTTACCCATCACCGCCACAAACTGGCCCTGCCTGCCGTGGGAACAGCCACGGATCTGAAGCTGTGACGTGGATGGGCTCTGTGGATGGGGATTGATCGGTATTTGAAGATATAGATGGCTTCTGTTGGACTCAGCTCCAATGATCGCTGATATTGAGCTACAATTCATGATCTGTGCTGCAATGCAACTTCATGGGGTACAATGCAACTTGATCCCCCGCACCATTATGGTACTTGTGGCCTACAGAACATTAATTGAGAGCAACTAAGGCATTCGAAATTGCCTAGTTCAATGGCTAGAGATGGCTCATTGTCCAACCCCTTGAGCAGAAGCAAATAAAGGAAAAAAATCCTCGTAAACAGGGAAATTTGGACAACTATTCAACAAATAATTTTCAAATCAATTTGACCACACTAGGGCTATTATAAATTAGGAAATTGATCTCAGACACATGCATATCAAAAAAATAAATTATGAAAAGGTTACTGCTTTACATTCAAGCCCTACCTCATGATCTAGACGAGCTGTGATCATAAACGTGAAAGGTCACTACAGGCAAGTAGTGGGATGCAGTTAGGCACTTACAGCATTTTGAGCTTAGAACATTAAGCTAATGATGAAATGTAGAAGCTTTGCCGTGCTTGACTAGCATCTGATTCTAGATTCACTATGACTTGAGCCAAGTGAATCTAACATACAAGTTCACAGCTTCATGACTAATATACAAGTGCCGGTTTGTCTTTGAATTTGCAGTTCTGCAGAGCCAAACGTCTACATGTTCAACAGTGCTATAGGCGCCCAACTACATCCAAATACTCTATAGAATACTCTCATTGACCTTTTAACTTTATAATCTCAACTCGTGTAGATTGTAAACGTAGGATTTGAATGCAAAAGCTTTAGTTTCTTTAAATTAACAATGTTTTCCTAATTTTTGTATATTATATGAAATTAATTTCCTAATTTTTAAAAGCTATAGATGAGTCAAAAGGGTTCAATTTATAGTCTCTAGGGTTGTTGAAAGGTTGTCCAATTTCTCTATGAACAAATATTGTTTTCATTTATTTCCTTCCATTTCAAATTCTTCGAAACTCAGCCATCTTTATCTATTCCACTAGCAAATGCCTTATTAGTGATTAGCTATCAACTCATGTTTTCTAGGCCACGAGTACCATAATGGTACCTGTGCACAAATACTTTTGTCCATGCACGTGCAATGTACCTTAGATCCTTAATTATACATCAAGGAGGTGAAGAGCATCATTTAATTTTTAAGTGATGTAGTGCAATAACCGGCACTGTTTACCATAATTTTGTCCATAATTTTCCTAAATAATCACAAAAGGTTGATGAAAACTTTCTAAAATTTTGTGAAATATGATCATTATTTACCATATTTGTCTTTGGTCGTGATAAGATTTAGGTGATAGCATTGATGCCCATTTTCACATTTAAAATTGCATGTGGCTCCTAAAGCTAACAAGTCCATATGCGTCCATTGTAGCACAAGTCATGAATTATAAATGAGGTGTGCCAAAGACTATAACTTCAATTGCAAATGTTGTCGTACAATAATTGGTATTACAGTCCAAGTTGCACGTCATGTAGCATATGTTAAAGTACAAAGTTTTTTTATGATTTTTCCTTTCTCTTTCCTCTCACTATAGTGTATTAGTTCCTACTCTTGATACAAGAATATGAGTTATAATTTTCCCAAATATTAAAAAAATTTTGAACAAACCTTTCCATAAGTTAGTGAAACACATCAATATTTATTTTATTTTTTCTTAGGTCATGATAAGATTCAACTAATAACATTGATTCCCTTTTCATATTTTAAAGTGCATGTGGCTTCAAAAGCCAATAGTACTATGTGCACATTGTAGCATAGGTCATGAATCATTATGTGGGAGGTATACGAAGACTATCACTTGAGTTGCAGCTATTGTAGTGCAATGATTGCCCTTGTACCATCGTTGCATGTAGTGTAGCACAAGCACAAGAGTGTCTTATAATTTTTCATTTTCCTTCATTGAGATTCAAGCCAATCAACTCCTTTCTGAACTCATCACCAATTGATTATTTAACTTAAGGCATCTGGAGAAGAAATGGGACAAATTTCATCCCTGGAGAAGCCCATATTTACACCACGTGGACTTGCCATTTTCCTCTAAGTTTAAAATAATATTTTACTAACATATTAAAAGTTATTTTTGAGATGAAATCAAGGCTAGAAGTAACCATCTTGTCTTGTTTGCAATAGATGACTACTTTTGTGAATGAATTGTTTGCTAGTTTACCCCTTAGGAAAGAAAATAACAAGATTTCCTCTCTAGTTCATTTCTAATGCTTCCTTCCAATAGACAACCAAGTTGACTTTCCTTTCACGTCAATGATTAGTCAACTATTTGACCCAAAGTATTGGGTTTCTAATTACCCTCCACCAATTACAGCCCATTTCTATTTCTACGTGGTGATTGCTTGACATAATCTCCTCCCACATCTTTGTGATCTTATAGACAGTTCTGAAATAGTAAGATATGTTGACCTTCTTTCTCATTGGAGATGAGTCGCCTGAGTTGACCCAAACTTGACCTAAATCCTACTAGAAACTGGTGCCACTTGTCTCACATATCTCAATATTTTTAGAAAATGAGGAATGAGGAACGGCAAGAAAAACTTTTGTTTAACATTTCTTAACATACCACCTATTTGCTCATTTATCGAGTTTAGCACGAAATCATGAATAAGCTCTACCAAGGATTGCGGCTGAGATGGCTTCCGATCTAAATCTAAGGCGTGTAGCTATTTTGAACCGCTTAAAAGCACTCGCAATAAACTTTTAGGAAGAAGGATTTTGTTTAATGGAGAAAGTCAGTCCTTGGTTCAACCTCCTAATGAAAATTGAGGTCTTTACTTTTAATAAAGTAGAGCGAGGCCAATTTATCATACTTTTTCAGCGACTACTATCATTATGCCTTTGCAATGTTACTTGGTTCAACTTCATTTGTGACCTTTTTTCGTATGTGAGACTCTCTAGGATCAAGCTGCAAGATTCCAAGTCAACTTTACTTGGTATTGATTTTGGGTAACCATAGAAAAGAAAGGAAAATATACAACATGGATTCTAGCAATGTAATGCCATGTAAAGCAAGATTTAGAACTTGAGTTTAATTAGGATCATCATTTCATCCTCCCTTTCTCAGTCTGCCCAATAAGCGCTTGCGACTAAGCGAGACTCGAATGTTGTCTCATTCATTGTCTAGTAGTACAACTTATTTATTTTTCCAATCCAATGGTGCAATGTGGATGGAGACAATAGGCTTGCATGTCTGCTACTCAGCCTACCAGGCCTACAATGCCACCTGCGGTGCCTCCCTCAACTACTCCAATGAGACCCTCTTCACTGGCGATGAGGAGGACGGCAGCAAGTAGTGGCTATACATGAGCTTGGCAAAACCCCAGGGGGATACTTCCAAAGTATCAAGAGGATCAACACGCAATAGGTGGCTGTGATGATGTGTTCTGTACATAGTGTGAAAGAGAGAGAGGTCACTTGCTGTGGTAAAGAGAGAAAGAGAATGACATGACAGACGAAAAGAGAGTAGGTGCAGCATGAGTGCGTTAAACCTCTCAATGTTATCACCACATGAGCGCAAGGGTTTATATAAAGTAGCCGTTGCGAACTCCTTAGTAATGTGTTACAAGTTTACATGTGACCTTTTTCTGACAATTGGTGAGGGTCTATATCTCGAGAAATGGTTGTTGTTGGGTACGTTATTGTTGGTCGATGATTGACGGGTGACGTGCATCTTGTAGGGTTAACGTGTCACTCACACTCCCCCACAAACTTAAGGTTGACAGAGGGAGACGAAGGCAACATGTAGAGCTTGTAGTACAATCAGTGAAAGTAGAACTTGGGGAGAGGCTTCACGAGAATATATGTGGGATGGTCTCTACTAAAGATGAAAGCCACTTACAAGTGTTGAGTGGTGACTTATTTGTGAACAAAATAAAAATTAATTTCGATGTGTTTGGTGCAAGCATAAAAGATGGGATTAGCTATGAGATAGGTAGTATTGAGATTATCACAATGAAGTGTTAGAACAGTAGTCAAGGGATACATAGTTTGCATAAGAGAGAGGTAAGTTAGAGGAGCCCCATGGTGGCATTCATGAGGGCTTCATACTCTACTTTAATACTGGATCGAGTGACAATGGGTTGTTTCTTTGAGATCCAAAAAACTAAGGTAGAACCAAAGTAGATTAGATATCTACCAATGGAGTGACAATTTATGGGTGAATTGACCTAGTTGGCAGCATTAAACACGTGAAGAGAAAGATTAGAGATTTTATGGATTAAGAGGCCATGAGTAAAAGTACCTTTAAGGTATCAAAGCAAATGTTTGAGCTGAGCCCAAGTAGCGAGGCTAGGGTCGTGCATGGATTGATAGGCTCAGTTGACCACGAAGGCGATATTTAGGTGGGTGAGGGTGAGGTATTGAAGATCACCAATGAGATTGCGATACAATAAGGGGGTTGAGGCTATGAAAGAGGAGTTAGAGGAAGAGACGGAGTATGAGGTGCCAATAGGTTTACAAACCTGCATGTGTATTTTGGCGACGAGTTTGGTGGTGTAGTGGGATTGTGAGAGTAGATATCAAGAGGAGTGGTGGGTAAGCTCGAGATAAGAAGTCCTGAGCAATTCTAAGATTGTGAAGAGAAAATGCAGACTAAATCGAGCAAATGATAGTGATAATGCCCAGAAGATCGGGGCTAAGAACAAGAATATCATTAACACAGACAAGGAGAAAAACTAAGGGAGAAGATTCGTGGTGGAAGAAAAGAGAGATGTCGGTTTTGGAAATGAGAAAACCAAGGAAGTGAAGATAGGAAGAGAGCTTTTTAAACCACTCATGGAGAGAATGTTTTAAACTGTATAATGATTTTAAGATAAAACAAACGTGATTTAGTCGCAATAGATCGATAAACCTTGGAGGTTATTTCATGTAGATGGTTTCGACTAAATTGCCATAGAGAAAGGCATATGAAATGTCAAGTTGATGAACATACCAATTACGGCTGATGGCAAGGGTGAGGGGGACACGTATTGTGGTGATCTTGATGGCGGGGTTGAAGGTTTCGAAGTAGTCAAACCCAACTTGTTGACCAATGACTTAAGTGATAGACGAGCTTTGTAGTGGTCAAATGTGCTATCAAGGTTGGTTTTGAGACGATGCACCCATTTGCAACTAAGGACATACATGTGGGGTTGATGGGGAATGAGGAGCCAAGTGTAGTTGTGATATAAGGTGCTGAACTCTTGTGACATAGCATAATGTCAATGTAGACTGTATAGGGCGTTAGTGAGGGAATGGGGTTCGGAAGGGGTGGATAAGATTGTGGCATAGCAAAAGGATAATAGGTAACAAGAAGGAGAGAGAGATTGAGGACACATACTATTGAAAGCTTGTGAGATAGTAGTGGAAGCGCTCGGGGGATGAGGAGCAGTAACTTGATAAATTTGTTGAAGTAAGTAAAGCTTAGGGTGACGGCGAGGTGAGGAGGCCGAAGATGTGGGAGCAATAGCTGGTGAAGAGAGATGATGGAAGAGATGTCATGATGCGTAGGGGCTGATGATAAAGAAGGAGAGGATGTCGAAGAAGAATAATAAGGAGAGGTATAGAGTCGAGAATTCCACTAGAGGAGGAAGGAGAAGATGGGGGAGATAGAGCAAAATGACGGGCATAAGAGAAGAATTCATTAAAAAGTACATCGCAAGAGATGAACAACGTACTTGTTTGCAGCGAGAGGCACTAGTACCTCAAGCGCTAGAAGTTGTATCCTAAGAAAACACAACACTCAAAATAGAAAGTGAGTTTGTTGGTGACAAATGAGTGAAGATTAGGGTAGCATAAGCAACCAAATGTGCGAAGAAAGGAGTTGTTAAGAGTAATACCAAAAATAACTTTGCACGGTGAGTGCATATGGAGGATTGGGGTGTTCATCCGATTGATGAAATATGATGTTGTTGTGGTCGGCTTCATCCTAGAAAATATGTGGAAAGTGAGCTTGATAAAGCAAGGTGAGAGCAATATTGATTAAGTGTCAATGTTTGCATTTAATTATATCATTTTGCTCAAGGGTGTGTGGATAGAAGATCTAATGCATGATGTAGCTTGTTAAAAGTGATTGTAGAGCGATTGAAATTCTCTTCTATTGAATTGGTAAGCACGATATTTTATGGTGAAATGTCATTCAACTTGAACTTGAAACTTTTAAAAAATATTGAGGACATCACTCTTTTGCTTCATGAGAAACAGCTAAGTGTATTATTGAAATCACCAATAAATATAACATAATAGCAGAAGTCGAAGTGTGATATGGTGGGAGAAGGGCCCCAAACATCTAAGTGAACCAGCTTGAATGGTCAAAACATTTTATGTGATATGCGAAGGAATACATTTTTATGTATTTTTGACATACAACACAAATCACATAATAATGAACATGTTTGATGAATTATAGGGAGACCATATTTGATGATGATCTTTTAGATAATGTAAAGGTTAGGATGCTTGATGTCATTGATGCCAAGTCTATAGAGATGTTTATTCCCTGACCATCATAGGAGGTGGCTGTCGTGAGGGTTCCATCTGATATAATCTATCTTTAATTATGTTATGGAAGAGTACCTCTCCCTTTGTTTGATCCTTTATTAGACAGAAGTGAGGGTGAAATTCTATAGTGACATTATTTTCAGAAGTTAGTTTGTCAACATAGAGTAAATTTTTTGTGATTCGTGGAATATGAAGTATATTTTGGAGATACAATGGTGGCTAATTTGCATTTAGAGGAAAATAACCAAAGAAAAAGATGGGCATACCTTGGTTGTTACCTAAGTGAAAATGATTGGGGCCGATGTAGGGAACAACGTGTTACAAGATGGTGGCATCATGTGTGATATGGTGAGTGGCACTGTTATCGGGATACCAAGTTGAGGTGGACAATACTTCCACCTGATTTGAGGTGTTGAGGTAATACGCATGCAAAAGAGGTAGTTGATTTGTTGTTTGGCATATGGGTGGAGAGATATTATTACCTTGATTGTGCTAGTTATGAAAATTTTTGCTAAAACATTTGTGACATTCATGAACACTAGCCCACTTGTTCGCATAGTTGACACTGAGGGATGTATCTCCCCCCACCATGTCCTCTACCTCAACCAGTCTTGTTGGCTTATTGCTCATGAGATTTTTCTTGTCAAAGATTTAGTTTGCCTCTGGAGGGAAGATGGAGTCATTTTGCACATTTTGTTTGAACGTCATCATTGTTTCATGGCCTCTAATTTGAGTGATCATGTCCTCGAGGCTTTAATCTTCAAGTCTCACAATTAATCCTATGATGAAGGGGGTATACTCTAATGAAAGTCCTTATAGGAATGTAAAGGTGAAGACAAACTTGTCCATTACTTGTCCTGCGGTTGTGAGCTCCTTGTTTATGGTGTGAATTTTCTTGATGTATTCGTCCATTGATAGTACACATTTTATAATGTTGTGAAGTTTATTATGCAGCTTCATAATTTGTGATTTGCTTTTAGATGAATAGTTCTTTTTTATTGCCTCCCATGCTTCTTTTGAGGTCTTCATGCAGATGACGCACACAAGGACAAATTTCAATTGAGAGGAAGTATGAGTGCCAGCATTGATTGGTCACATCATCTCTATGCTTGATAGGTTGGGTTCGGAATGAGTGTCATGTTCTTCTTCTAGAATGTGATTGAGGTTGTAGTTACTTAATAGAAGGAGAAGTTGTGATTGGCATAACAAAAAGTTGTCCTTGGTCAACTTCGAAGGGATCAATGTACTTGCCATGAGTGGGGTTGGTACCATCTAAGGTGTGGCTGTGGTTGCATGGTTCTTTAAAATGTTTGTCATCGATCGTGATTGTTGTTAGGCAGAGAGCTTTAATACCTTATGAAAGAGAGAAAGGTTGTTTGCTACAATGAAGGGAGAAAGAGAAAGAGAAGAAAGACAAGGCAGACGAGAAGAGAGCAGGAGCACGAGTGTGTTAAACCTCTCAATGTTATTATTATAAGGGTGCAAGGGTTTATATACTCATTCGGTCCAAAGTAGTCATTGCGCATTGCCCGTTCATGATGTGTTATAGGCTTACGGATAGCCTTTTTCTGACCATTGGTGAGGTTGATATCCCGAGAGATGGTCATTGCTGGGTACATTACCATTAGTCGATGACTAATGGCCAATGTGTATCTTGTAGGGCTGAGGTGTCACTCACACATAGATTTAGAGCTTTCTCCAATGATCGGCAATGGAATGGAGAGGCTGCTAGTGAGAAAGATAGGGTTTTTTGGTCACCTAAGCACGAGAAAAGTTGAAGAAGGTCAAGCTAGCCTCTTGGGAGGAGGGGGCTTTCTCGAGATGAAGAGAACTCGAAGAGAAGAAAAATGCTGCCATTACAGTTGTCATTGGTGGTGAGTTTAGGGTTCTGTAGCTTAGACGTTGGGAGTGCTTTGTGTATACCCACGTTTGTGATGGCTCTCTCTCTCTCTCTCTCTCTCTCTCTCTCTCTCTCTCTCCATTCATAATTCAGCCAATTTATATCAGTTGAAATTTACAGAAACTTTTCTAGATTTAAATCCTCACAAAACAAATGATTGATCAAGACCTCTCAACGAAGCTACTCAGAACCTTATCATTTATTCCCCCCGGTTCAAGATGCGACGGATACCTGTCACTCGTCTATCCCGTTCCGTTGAAGGCCACCCAGACCCAGACTTCAACCAAAACAAAAAATTGCCCGTACTGGTTGGGGGGGGGGGGCGGGGGTTTTAGATTTCCGTTTAGTGGGGAAAGACTGGAAAAAAAACCGGGCCGAAAATGGCTCGGCCCAGTACGATTATCCTATTGGCCCGTGGAGGAATCTCTCTCTCTCTCTCTCTCTCTCTCTCTCTCTCTCTCTCTCTCTCTCTCTCTCTCTCTCTCTCTCTATTCCCTCTCCTCCATTGAATGCATCTCCTTCGGAATCAAAAGATGATATTGTGGAAGGTCTCGGCCCTGGTTTCCACTAACTGGAGGGTATCCGATTCCAGAGCTGAGCTGGGGGAGGAGGAGACCAGGTCGCCCGCGATTCCCCGACGACCCGAGAGGGCTCAAAAGGCTTGAAGAGGCAGCGGCGCCGGTGGGCGAGCATGGAGAGAGGTGGCGCGTCGTCGACGGACAGGTTGGTGGCTCTAGGGTTAACGGCGCTGGCCGTGGCGTCGCCGCTGTACGTGGGCCGGTCGCCGGCCGGCGGCGAGGCGGAGGATGAAGGGGAGGAGGGGGAGCTCTCGTCGCTGCTGCCGTCGCTGCTGCTGGTGGCGATCGTGGTGGCGATCGGGTTCATCAGCTTACTCGACGGCCGCCGCGGGAGGTTTGACCCCCACTGGATCCACCGCTTCGGCGGCTCCTCCGGCGGGATCCTCGCTCTCCTCCTCCTCCTCGCCCTCGCCCTCAAGTGCAAGACAACCCTTGCCTCCTGACTCTCTCTCTCTCTCTCTCTCTCTCTCTCTCCATGAGGCTCCTCTTTTGCTCCAAGTCTCTTTCTATATCAGGCTCTTGTTACCAGCCTCCCCGTCCTAGGTACCGGCCCCAGCTCTCTCTCTCTCTCTCTCTCTCTCTCTCTCTCTCTCTCTCTACCCATCTATATTTCCATCTCTCTACGTCTGTCTCTTTACAGTTGTGAACTCTTTCGGCCGCAAAATTACGGGCATAATGGCGCGACTCGCGGTCGGAAGGAGGCCTGTAACGTACTTGTTTTCTTCTGGGCCTTATTCTCTACAGTTGTTCCCTCGCATGTCCTCTGATAGAAAAGCTTGAACTGCAGCTTACCACCTAATGACACAGATTCAACATGAACGTCGATCGCCGCGGCTCTGACGCCTGGCCCTGGCCCTGGAAGGAGAGGGCAGAGAGAGAGAGAGAGAGAGAGAGAGGTGAGAACGCGTAGGAGACTGGGAGATGATAGCGAGAGAGAGAGAGAGAGAGAGAGAGAAGGTAGAGAAGGCGAAGGAGAGAGGGAGATGAGAGAGCGAGAGAGAGAGAGGGGACATAGGAAAGATGGGGGTGACTGAGAAATAGCGAACATTCAATTAAAGAAAATATGGGTCATGGGGTTTTATGGGCCAAGCCTGGTGATTACGTATGGGCCCAGCCCATTAATAACCGGGCTTTTCGAACTTGAAAATTTTAAGACCGGATCGGAGGCCGGAGTGAGCTTCCAGGGCAAATTGACACGTGGCAGGTCGTGGACATGCGCCCATTCTTGCGGCTTCGAGGAGTCCACGTCACTGGAAACAAGTTTGTTAAATGTGGGCTGGCGATCACCAGACCGCGTGCAACAGATGACACACGTATGTTGCCGGCCCATCTTCCTATTCCATCTCTCCGAGAGGCGGAAGAAGGCGCCAACACGATGGTCCCGTCGCTGCTGACCAGCCGCACGGCCGTCGCCGCCGGATGCCCGAGTTGCCAGCATCCGGACCGGCGGATCAACGCAGGGCAGAGGTGGCGGAGCTTGGTGAGGTGCTGCTCGACGCCTCCGGCGGCGGCGCCGCCCCAACCGCTTCAGTCGAGCAAGCTCGTGACCAGGAGAGCCGCGGCCGCAGCTCTCATCGCCTTCCACTACTATATCTCCTCTGCCAGCCGTTAGATCTTCTATCTCTGTTCACAGTGCTACACAATGGCGGATGATTTCGGAAGCCGGTTGGTGATTTATGGCCTGCTTTTTCTGCAGGTGCCGATGCCGGTAGTCCCTTCGACAAGTACGTAAAGAGGTGAGGCTTTTCCCCTCCGTATGCCATGAATAAAGAAACACTTTCTTCTCAATATTGTGTGCATTGGTTTACCATGGCGTCAGTGGGTGTTGTAATAGGCTGCGTGAATCTTACCCAAGGTGGAAAGAGCGTCTTTATCAGTCAAAACTTGCTCATGTGGAAAATCAATGCGACATCTTGTTGTCCCTGATATTTGCATTATAAATCCATCGCATGCATTTTTTTTTCTTCTACATCCATGTTGGTATTTGTATTAACTGGTGGGTGAGCATACAATTAATGCAATCTTAGCTTTCTAAAGTTCTCTTGAAAAATACTGATTTCCAGTCTTCTTTTTCCCCTTTTCCTGCAAACAATCTTGTAATTTTTTTGGTACGTTTTCATTGATTTTGAGTAGAATTTTAAAGACCTCATTCAAATAACTCAATTCTTTATTCTCAAACTGAGCTGATACCCCTACCCTGCTGCAATTAGCATATTGCTGAATTCACGTTTCCTAGATTTTTGATGAGTGTTAGTACACAGTCATGAGAAGCCAGCAATTTATGTTATGTAATTCATCTGATCCAGTTTGTTCACACCAATTTTCTACCAGAAAAAAGCTTGACCCATTGGAGACATATGTACCTGCTGTTATCTTGACGCAGGCGCAGTTCAAAGACTTAGGTAATGTCCTCTCACTTCCCCTGCAGTTCCGTTTTCTATCCATAAACTTTAGAAACTGAGACAGGGCTACGGTTAACGAAGTAGATTATGAAATATAAAGTCATCTATTCAGGGTAAAGAAGCATAGATAGAAACAAAAACTATTTGATGAATCTGCCCCATTGATGTCTGTTCAACTATTCTGTCTTTTCGGACCAACTTATGTCTGAAAACTGGATAAAATATAGGGAAAGAGACATGAATCTGGAACAGATTATCTCCCCTCGTTAATTGATTAAAATCACAAGAACAGAGAATGGCTCACTATTTAGCCCTTTGTTAGGGGTATCTTTTGTCAGGTTTATCCTGTAGCCAGATGGCAATTTGGTGCTCTGGAGATCAATACTCTTGTCTATTTACTACGTTGCCGGCGAATATTAATTTAGTTTAATCTAACAGATTTATCTCGTTTCATTATTAACAACTCATTGAGGATTTTGTCTGATAGATTTCTCATTTTATCTTGGATTTCTATATGTTTCAACATTCAAGTGCAGGATTTTATCAATTGGATTTCAACTCTCCATTAGTTACGGAAAAATATCAATCTTTGGCTCTTGCTTTCCCTGGAATGCTTTTGTCTCTCTCCTATTTACTATGTTCTGTTTGATGATTAACTTAATTTCATCTAACATATTTCTCTTCACGGAATGAGATCTATCACATTCCAAGGCAAGATTATACTACTTCCAAACTCTTTATCGCCCAATCCGTGACAGTTGAGAAAACTATCAATTTTTCCCGGATTTTTTTATGATAAACATGCTTGGATTTGAAGAGTACTTTCTTTCGCTGCCGAAGAAAGTTTGTGCTACTCTGAAACTTCAAACGTGCGCAGAGACATCTCTGGATGTTGAGAAACCAGAATATGATGTCACCAGATCCCTGCTGCGTTCCGGCCCTGCAGCGTCTCTGCGTATAAATATTCGTGCGGTATGCCTCCTTGTCTTAGATTTTTTATGGGTATCTTTCCTTCCCTTATATAGCATTCCATTAAAGGCTATCATAAGTGTTCTTGGAAACTACCATATTCTGCTGGGATTTGGCTAAACTTTGGGAAACAAGCATATAAAAATTATAATTTTGTTGTCCCTCCTTTCCCGTCACATGCAACCTTTATCCTGCCTCTCGCTTCCGCGCCGTGAATCTTTCACTCTGTTCTTTCTTGCCCTTATTAATCACTCTCTCTCTCTCTCTCTCTCTCTCTCTCTCTCTCTCTCTCTCCCCAGTTTTCTCTTTGCAATTCCTCCTGTTGCTTTTTTTCTATAAAATTACCCTAAATGGAACAAAACACCCACCCGGCACTTCTCCCAGACCAACCACATCACTGAAAAAATTATCTACCATGTAAAGCCATTGTTAACAGGGGAGAAATAAAGAAAGAAAAAAAGAGGGATTCCTAGGGCTCCTCCTCACGTGGGCTCATTTGGTGTGGCAGTATTTATGTGGCTGAATTATCTTCGGAATTATAACAGGTAGCCCAGTACGCATCAGAGGATGGTAAGGGCAAGGTGGCGACCGATGCCGTTGACCAGTGCCTCAGGTGAGACCTTCCTACAGGGCCGAACCCTAAAAACCCCCTTCTTCTTCTTCTTCTTCTTCTTCTTCTTCTTCTTCTTCTTCTTCAGGGCTTGTTTTACTTGTTGATGAAGTTCCTCGTCTTGTTCAGGGCGCTGGAAGATCTCGACTCACTGCTGCTCCATGCCTCAAGGAAGGATCCCTCCGCCTCTGTTGGAGTGATGAGGCAGAAGATAAACACCGCTCTGGTCGCATTGGACGAGTAAGTTCTCATTTCCTCATCACGGATATTACAACTTCCAAGATGAAAAATCTCTCTCTCTCTCTCTCTCTCTCTCTCTCTCTCTCTCTCTCTCTCTCTCTCTCCCTCTCTCTCCCTCTTTCTCTCTCTACATGTAAAGCTCTTCTCTTCCGATGGCAGCCTGTTGGAGACTGTCCCAGCTGCAGTCCTGGACAAGGGGAAGCTCATCGCGGACTCATACCTGACCCAGGTGGACCCCACGGAAGGAAGCAGGCCCGAGCTGCCGGACAGAGACGTAGAGCAGCTGAAGGCGCTGCTGTAGAGAACCCCCATCTCGGGTGTAAAGGGAAAAAAAAAAAAGAGAGAGAGAGCTTGGACTTCTCTCCCCATGATAAATGGGGTCAATTTAATATGGAGTAGCCAAATTTAATATAAAAAAAATGTATGCATATTTCTGTTCATGTGGAAGTCTGTGCCCACCACATTACAAATTAAGCAGAGAATTGAGGTTCAGGAAGATAGATGGATAGATGGGTTACCAGATGTGGAGGCCTGTCGGAGGCTAGCTCCGGATGGTGGCGATGAGCTGCGCCACAACGGCGGCGTACTGGACGGTGGTGTGCTGGGGGGAGTAGCGGTCGGAGAGGCCGTAGTCGGCAAAGTTGGACTCCGGGTGCAGGAAATGGCCCGGGAGGGACCGCTTTGAGAGAGCCTCCTGCCAGAGGTCAACGAAGTCCTCCATGATCTGCCTGGACTTCTCCAACGAGGAAATTGGGAGGTACTCCACCTGAGGCGAGCAAGAGGGGGCAGTCAAATCCAACCTTCAGACAGGATCTTTTTTACTTTTAATTGCTTTTTCTTTTTGATTAGATCATCAAATATTGGGACAAAGTTCGATCTTCAAATTCTTGATTAAACCCAGTTGATAGTTTCTACACTCAGACAGGCAGATTTTGTTTATTAGATCTTCAAAAATTGATCATGCAGGGGAGCTTGGTGATTACGTGCCATTCAGATTCAGATTGAACCCAAATAATAGAATAGTTTTTCGATTCAGACGGAGAAATGATGGGCAAGATCTCCAGGGTTATGGGGAAAGTCCTAACCTTCAAAGTTTGACAGGGTAGGGCGGCAAGTTGTCAGAATTTAGGGTTTTTCAGAATCCAGCCCAATTGATGGTTTCTGCTTTCGGACAGGTGGATAGGCTGATTAAATCTTCAAAGATTTGAAAGATAATTGATGAGGGCATGCAGAATCAGCAGTCTCCAGTCTCATGGTTTTCTTTCTCTCAGATCAGATCTGACAGACTGTTTTGGTCCATTCTTAACAGCAATACTCAATAAGAATCGTGAGAGAGAGAGAGAGAGAGAGGAAGTTGATGAACTCAAAATAAAACTGATAAACTAGTAGTATAAGGATGAAGCTGCCAATCCGGATCAAGGGCCGACGTTTTATTTTATAATGAAAGCATGGCATTCAATCAACGTGTTCATCTATAGAACAATCGGTTAAGCAAACGGCAGCACATTTCGATCAACAATTTTTTCTTTTTTTTGGCTTTTGGAGCTCTAAATTTGACGACGTATTGGTGAAGGAAACAAGGAAATCAGAGGAGAAAGGAGATGCCATCTCACCTCCATCATGATCCCTCTCAGGGTCTCCGAGTTGGCCGGGATGACCTTCCCCACCCGCAGCAGGAAATCGCCGACCTGGTACTGCAATCCCTTCACGGACGTGAGAAAAAACCATGGTAAGAAGATGAGCTCCAAATCTGTGAAGAAAAGTTAAATCGCTTAGACGCTTTTTTTTGACCTAGAAATTCTCGCAGACCTCGAAATTGAGGGAGACGCGGGCTTTGTAGGACTGGAGCTTGTCCATGATGGCGAGCATGGCGGAATCGGCCTCGACGACGATCCGGCCGCGGACGATGAAGTAGTACCTGTCCGGCCGGTCCTGCAGGGCCAGGCCGAGGAAGTCCTTGGGGCAGTCCGTGGGGACCGTCAGGTCCCTCACCATGGGCCGGTAGAAGGTCAGCGTCGATTTCCACCGCCCCCCCTTCACGCCGCCGAGGCTCTCCGCACACTGAGACACCTCGGAGAGGATCTGGCTGTTCACCGTCATCCCAGGGTTCGGCTGCCACGGCAAAACCCTAGCCCATCCGCCATCGCCGCCACCATCCCCACCGGAATCAAGCCAAGCCACCGATCAGCAGAAAAAATAAGACAAAATCAACAGTAGGACACCACCGCCACCCCTTGGAACTCACCATTTCACCGGCATCGCGGCGGCGGAGTTGAGCTCGGACGACCGCCGGGAGGGGAGGGAGGAGGTGTGAGCTTCTCTTCTGGTTTTTCTGGGCTTGTATGTAATTATATACAATATAGGACTTTTTTATAATTATAAATATGGACATTTCGGATCCTTTTAATGGGTAGAAGAGATTGATCCGATTTGGGTTGCCACTGACGGGCCTGTTGCTTCTTCTGTTGGACTCGGCGGAGGAGCGGGGAAGAGGAGGAGGGAAGGGGGGCCGTGGAGGAGGATTCCGGCGAGGAAGGAGAGGAAATCGGCCGTCTTCTCTTTTAGAATGGCCTCTGGGACGGTTGTAGAATCACCGATTTCCTCCAGAAAAGGTGAGAAAGTGTGATTGATTTTGACTTCTCGTTTCCGATTACAACCAGTTCGTCGTCTGATGACTTTCTTCTTCTTTTCTGAAATCTTATTTCCACAATGGAAAGTGGTGATTCATCTGAGGGCGACTGGAGACGCTCCCATTCTCAAGCAGAACAAGTTCAAGGTGATTATTCCTCGACCTGTTCTTTCCCGCACTCAACTCGTTGATGATCACTGTGAAGGGTAGCTCTCGATGATATATGATTCATGTCCTAATCAGTAAGAGCTCGAGTATCAAAGGCATGATAAAAAAATGGAAAATTTTTTTCATTTTTTGAAGGACCTTTGTGAATTAAGGCCAGCAGAATTTGTCATTCCTTGGATTTGCCTTGTTTTTTATTGAATTTATTTTTTTTAGCAACGTTTCGTCAGGTTGTTACTCGGATTTTTTTTTCACATTTTTTTCGAATTGGATGCCTCTTCTGGTGGAACATTGACTCACTTGGTCCCTTATTAACTAACAAAAATCTTATCCACTGCTGGGATTCTGATCGATAAGCATTGTTATATCTTCTGTCCATGCACTTTGTGGATCATTTTCCAGATCATAGATATATTATGTTCGATCATATTACAAATCATCATCGCTCCGTCCTGATCAAACAAATTCATTAGTCCGACAGAGAATTCAAGTCAATTGCAAATCTGCGTATGGCCTTTTATAAGAATTGCCGACTCCAGGAAGAAGAAGAGCTTGTACTACATTTTTATTGGATGAATGGTGATGGAATATCTATGATTCGATGGAGAAACATGTTAATCTGCATGAAGATTTCACCATTTGATATAAAAAAAAATCTTCAGGTATCTACCAGGGTATTCGCTTGGAATGTGGGAGATGGAATCTCAGCAACTTGGAAGCTTTATTCCATTTTGAGTGTATCTCCCTTCCAGTTTCCTAAATCACAGCTACTCTGATTCATATTTCGACGGTAGAGTTGTTCTCAACACAAGCCAGTTGGTTCAAATATGGAAGGTAGACTAGAGCTTCTTTGATTGAAAGTTTGGCAATAATTGATCCCTTTTCCCGATAAATTATTTTTTTTAATTTTTATATGATCTATGGTATCGGATATGGGAAAATACTGTAAGTTTCCTGTGGAAGAAATAAAGGACCAAGATGAACCCTGATCACAGTCAACTTCTTCATTAAAAGCGAAGAAGCTAAATATTGTTCTCATTACTAGCCTTTATTTCTCAAATCTTAAGGCTCATCACTGAATGTGAATGGCCAAGAATATCAAACCTTGAATTACATTGATTATGTTGTAGTACCTTAGGATGTTGACCACCCACATAAGTCTAGAGCCTGGTCTGATCCAACCCCTTTCTTTTTTTCCCAAGTGAAGACTCAAACCCTCTCTGTGCTGAGTCCAGGCTTTGATGAGGTTGACCTTGGAAGTTCAGAACTCATTTTTCCTCACCGCGCGCCTGTCTGTCTTACCATCACCCAGGTAGCAAGCTGCCCTCCCCTCTCCCTCCTCTCTCTCTCTCTCTCTCTCTCTCTCGTTCACACGCGTGTGATCTATTTATCTCCCGCCTCTCTTTGACGGATACATAGAAAGATTGGGGTTATGTCTACTGGGGTTGGGACGAAGCTTTAAAGGATTCTGGTCCAGAGCCCATATCCCTGGATTTTCTTTGGCCTTGGGTGGGGTCTGGGCCATTTAAGAATTGCCCATGTTTTGCCTGGACCTGGGCCCAGTCCAGCATGGTCCATTATATAAACACAACCACTTATAGTTGTATTTATATAATATGAAAGTCAGTTAATTCATTAAGCGATGGTGGGTTTTTTTCTGGCCTAATACTCTATAGATTGTGAGGATTGATTTCTATGCATGGAACTATTGGAGTTTTTCATCTGCTCTGCTGCCCATTCATATATTTTTCTGCATAAAATGCCCAATGAATCTTTTTATAGTTACATAGTGAGAAATTCTTTAAATGGCAGGTAGCTGGATCAGACAAGTTTGTTAAAATCATCGAATTTCTCCGCGGACAGCTCCACAGGGACACACTGGTGACTATTTTCCCCACAAGAAGCCAACAATTTCTGTGATTTTCTGTCAAATGTCAATAACCGTATTAACGTTTTTTTCTCTCCTTTCTTTTTTGGTTTGGCAGTTTGTGTATGTAAATAGTGCATTTTCGCCTAACCCTGATGAGCTCGTGATAGATTTGTACAATGTAAGTTATTCTTCTCTCTTTTTAATTAAACCTTAAGGATCAGGTCTTAATCTGTCATTAAAATCACTTCCACAGCTGAAACTTTATTGCCATCTTACACATGGGGGTGTTAATGGGCCAGATATTTTCCCTGGCCAAGGGAAGAAAAATATGACCGGCCTGGTCAAGATACTAATCTGGGTCCAATTCAGGTTTCATAAGGGGGGGCCCAACCCGGAGTTGCTGCTCTAATCTGAAAATTATTTTGTTTAATGGGAGATAATTAGGGTTTTCCCTGACTTTGTTGCTACACTCTCATACATATTTTGCTTTGATCCACAGAATTTCGGTTTCGATGGGAAACTTGTGGTCAACTACGCTTGTTCCATGGCATGGGGCTAAGAATGTTGCTGGGAAAGACTATGACTGTGTAAAATCCCAAAATTAATGGCTTCAAACTGATCAATCCTGAAATATTTGTGAATATGTGATATTGGTAAAGAATGGGTATCCTTTGGGCTAAGCTTGCCCTATCTCAAGGCTGACTTTGTGTTAAACTCATGAGCAGACCAGGCTCAAGCCCAAATCTAGGTCCAGCTCCTATCCACTTCCTTCTCCTTGTTCCTATCTAGTTTCAAAGGTGGTTAATTGTTGCATTTGATGTGTACCTTACATAGTTTTGTATTGTAAAAAATTAAAATACAAATTTAACTCATGATTTGGGGCGTTGACTTGTTATTTGTGGTGCTTTTATTGCATTTGGAATGATAAAGGACCTTGTTGACTTCCAACATTAATATTTTTTATTAATCATTATTGAATGTTTTTTAAATGTTTTCAAAAGTAGCTTGAAGTTTCTCTTCATTAAATTTCCATAGTTATATTATTGACATCAGATGGCTAGCTTTTGCTAGAGTGATATCATCATTTTTCCCACTAGTGGGAGTTGAATAAAAAAAGTCAAACTCATTGGTGAAAAGATTTCCTCTATATAATAAAAGTTAAACTTGATCCTGAACTTATTAGGTAAACTTTCCTAGAACAGCAAGACATATTCAACCTTTTTATCTCTTAAATTTAAAAATTGGCGTCAATAAGGGTTTTTCTTGCCTTTTTCACTTCAATATTTATTAACATACCTCTAGTGCCACTGAGTGAGGTTCCTACAGCAGGGCATCAATGTGCCTGAACAATGTGTGTGGCCATGGGCATGTGAATGCATGGCATGCACATTATGGTGACATGGCATGTGCAGCATCTCTTAGAAGGTGCATAGACTTGCTCAACACATATGGTGGTGGGCTCTATTAGTACATGGTGAAGTCCTTGTAGGTCTAGCTACCTACTAGCATGACATTGACATAGGATTGACACATAGTAGCTTGCACATCATGTACGCATTAAGTACATATGGGTAAACTTGTGGTGTATGAGTATTGATAAGTTTTCAATATCATGAGTTAATAATTTAGTGATATGATAGCTTTAATATTAAATCATGATATATTAATTTATATTTATGTTAAGTTATGAAAAGTGATTTTTAACTAGTTAATATGAACTTTTGATTAATTATAAGATATTATGTGAATTTATATAATTTTTTAATCCTATTTTTTGAGATAAATGGAAAAAGTATAAAATAAAAGGTAAAAAAAATAATTCACTAATCGGGCCCCCAAGTGGGTCGGAGGCTTAGTCAGGTAGAGTTGTGAGATGTTGAGGATTGTAAGCTCGAGGCTCAAGTGACTAAGGGTGGGCTATGAGCTCAAGGCTCAAATAATTAAGGATGGGTGTGTCACTCCCCTTCCATGTCACTAATGGTCATCAAGCATTTGACAAAGAATGGTTGTACACACGTGAGAGAGGTAGCTATTGATTATATGACATCGTATGATATTTAATTCACCTCAAATGTGGGTAGAAAATTATTGTGAGACTAAATCGGCACTCACAACTTCCCCCACATTATTATAATGCTCAAACTACCCCTTGATTATAAGGGTATTATTATACTTATCTTATTTTTCTCTTTCTCACAAGCGAGTAACTGATGAGGAAATCACAATTTCTGATGAGCGATTAAGTTACTAGAATTGCCAAAAGCTTGACAAAAATGTAATCAACAAGATTTGCAAAAGTACTATTATCGAAATTGGTGAATGATTTTGAACAAGAAATTGTGAACTCAACGAGAAACTTATCTCTAATTGATCAATGAATGAGTCATTGTCAAGAAGAGGACGATCTGCTAAGAGATGAGTCGCCACCTTTTGATAGCATACCAAATGTGATGAAGGGCCTTATCTTGATGTATTGACTTGAGGATGAAACCTTTGATATGTGCCCTACCTCCATTCAGCTTATCTTCATTAGGTGACAGCTGCCAAAGAGTTACAAGTCATCATTTTTCAACTCTATTAAGTGACAACTGCTAGAGACGATTCGACGATGCATTCCACTAATTTTTAGACTTTGCAAAAAGATATAGATATTGCCCATGTCATCTTTGTCCAATGAGAGCCTTCGAGGTCGTGGACATTACACAAAATTCCTCTTGAACATGTAAAATTCTATGATCACTGTCACGAAGCTGGAACTCTATTTTTCTTACTTTAAACTTTTTTTCATTTAAATTGATAATATATTGGTACGATTTTAAATTTCTATATTCTTCGTCATTGAGTTACGATTCTTTAGGTTTTTATAGAACTTAATTTAACCCATTAATTCGATGATAATTACTTACGTAAGAACCATTCAGGGGAACTTTATTTCCACCTGATTTATGTTCATCGGGTGCTGACATCACCTTAACGTCATCACTTTATTTCTTTTTGCATGAATTCGTAAATATATTATACTAATATTTAATTCAAAAATCATAAAAAATTATATTCTTTTAGGAAAACTTTGAAATATTACCTAATATTATATTATATCATTGTGATCGACTTAAAAATTTCCCACTATTTTTGAAATATTTTATCAATTTATAATTGATTTATTTATTATGATATAATTTTAAAATTCTAAAACTTAGTATTCTCTAATTTTATAAATTTTAAATTTACACGATTTATTATACAACGATTAAATCACATCAAGTATGAATATTCAACTTATTCAAATGGGCTAGGCATGTAGTGGAAGGTCTGTCGACTATAGACATACAAGCACTTCTTAAACATAGAGTTTTATCAAAAAAAATTATTTAAGTTTGACATGTATTTGACATTGGATGTGTCAACACGTGTAGCTCAATGACTCTCAATTCTCTCTCATGAAGAACACTAAGATTTTTATACAAGTTCAACTCTCACCTAATTACTTCTAGTTATAGAGAGAACCTATCTCTAGTATTTACTAATTCCCTCATAAATTAGTTATTGATATGCACAAATTTAGCCACCCAAACACCTTGAGTTCATTTCTTCATCACTCAGATTTTTTTTTCTCAAGCCAAATATAGTTAATATTTTGTCTCTTCATCCAAAATATTTTCATCTCAACATCCAATTATCCTAGGGTTTAATGAAGAGCAAAAACTATAAATATAGAGTTGAATGTTTTACTAAAATCAATTGAATAAAATGATGCAATGTTCACAAGAGTTGCTAATGTATATTATCTAAAGAAGTTGATATTTAAACTTAATCCTCATGTAATAAATCAACTTGTGATGTGGAAATTTACTCTCATAAGTGTGTCTTCCTCCTTTAATAGTTTTGTAATTTTGCATGATCTATAATAGTTTTGTTTTCTAGAGCATATGGTAATCACCTTTGAATTTTCCAATCTTCAAATCCTCTTATTCCTACATTTTTTATTTCCATTTGTACTTTAGTTTTTAATCTGACAAAGAACCACATCATCAAATTTACTGTAATTTTTTGTTCATGTAAATAGTTGTTGTGTCACCATTAAGATGTTGTGTTGGGAACTTAAATATCCCTTTTACTTTCTCTTTTTCTAATTAATGAATCCATGCAAGATTTTAATAAAATTGTCTATCATCAATTCAAATTTTTAAATATTGTATAAGATGGTTAGATAAATATATAATAAAATATTATATAATTTACTTGTACCCATTTAACCATATACCTATCTTTTCATTTAAACATGATTATTTAGTATATCTTTTATTAGTATTAAAATGAAGAATTACTTAATATCAATTATTAATGTATTAGACTCAATCATTAGTGGTAAGATCATATAATTAATAAAGATATTTCATATATTGCCATGTTCAATGGATTGAATATTTGAGACATTCATGCAAATATAAATAATCGTCAATATTCAATAATAAATTTAATAAAAATTCACTTATAATTATCAAAATAAAGGATATCAACATGGCAATCATCAGCAAAGGGTCAAATCTACTGACATCGTGACATTTAGTAATATTCCTTGGGCATATTCAACCTGTTTAGGCCTAATTCTGGATAATTATTCACTTACCTTTTTTTCTCTTATTAAGAATCAGATTGGTTCAACTGATTGATGGTTGAAACTAGTTCTGTCCACTAATTTCAGTTTATTTGAGAACTAAGAAGAGAAAATTAGGATTTAGTCTATCCACATGTTTCTTCTTCATTTCACTACACTTGCAACTATATAACTAAAAAAAAAAGGATTAAGATAAATTTATGGCATGATATCAAAGCTCCAACTATGATCATTCTCATTATTGCTCTCTTCCTTTTGTGTTAGATATCTCTAACTTATTAGCCTATGGTTATGGTCATACACATTTAATTCGTTGAAAAGCTTGCATCATGAATTTTTTCTTGGTGTCTCCTTACACCTAGAGTGTGCAAGACACACTTGGAGAGTGCAAGACACCATATTAGTGTACGTGCTCTTATTTAAATTGTGAACCAAGTATATGCAATTTGACATCGATTATGCTCTTGTTAATGAGAACTAGCTCATAATTAGATAATACTATAGTACTCATATCTGAATTGTCGTATTTGTGGGTCAATATTTAGATCTTTGTTTGAACTACTTTGATCACTTCTACATCCTACACTTGTCAATTGATTCCCAAAATGTAGGAAATCAATTCTTCATCAATAATATTTAAACCACTTAGATGGCCAAAATTATTTCTAATGATCCCTATAAGTGAGAGTTGTGTTAAAGAGTATAGTATTGATGAGTCATTTACTTAGTCTTAGTCCTCCAATCAGCGATTCTAGCTTTTAAGTGTAGGATCAAGTATAGACTCAAACTTTGACCTCAATATAAACAATAATGACTCAAAAAATTTTAAGAACATGTTGATATTTGTCCACATCCAAGGATCTATAAGATAACCTTAACCAAAATTACTCCAGGTCTAGAGATGCAGCACAATTGCATGAATTGAGCTAAAAATAATGAATATAAGATAAAGAAAATGGAAAGTGATATAATATAAAAATAAATTAATGATATTAAGATAGTAATTTAATAAAATATATAATTATTTATTTAAATGATTTAGTGGTATGAATTATGTATGGAGATGTGATAAAAAAAATAAGACCAAATAAATAGTTCATAGCCCTTCATCTATAATTTGATTAATTATGAGTTCAAATATTAAGCTAAGAAAGTGTTTCATTTTCGAGGAAGTGATCTCCTTGGTTAGGGTAGAAAAAACTTGATGTTGAACTCGTCATGCAATGCAAATACTATTTGTGGCTAGATGGTCAAATTAAAAGAAAAAATCTCATTATAGGCTACTAAAATTTTAAAATACTAAGAATGATCATAGAGATATCTCATACTTAAACTAAATGTAAAAAATCATGTCATACTTATTAGAGATGTTATAAACTTTATGTCAAACCTCCATATTAACACACAATCTAAAGACAGTTGTTATACTTATGTGACACTTGAGAAAATTAAAGAAGGCACTATAAGTCACCAAAATTAAATAGAAAACTCTTCAAATATAGAAAATGTAAAGTTGAATTTTACCTAATCACATGCTTTCTTACATAACCAAAAGAGTCGCCATTTGTTGCTAAACTTAATATTTTTTTACTTGAATTCTTCTCCTTTTTTTTGCAAATACTTGAATCATAGACATCTAAGGCACCAAACACATGACAAAATCAAAATTATTATTTTCTGTATATTCTCCTTACTATAATGATAGAAATGTGGAAGACATTGATAGTTCATTAATAAATATAACAACTACAGAAAATGTATGGCTTACTTATTTACTAAGTCTACCTAATGTCCTTCATGTTTTTAAATTACTCACAAATTTGATACATTTTAATAAATTAAGTAATGTATTGAGTTATGAATAATATTTTTTTAATTCGTGTGAAATCATGATAAGTTAACGTGAATGATGATTAGACATGCTAGGGAACAAAACATACTTCGCTGAAGAGTGAGAGAGGGGAGGGGTGGGGGAGGAGGGAAGAGAGAGAGAGTTAGAGATAGAGATACATTGATATATATATATATATATATATATATAGAGAGAGAGAGAGAGAGAGGGAGGGGAAGGTGATGAGAAGAGCTTTGTGGAGGTCCAGAGGATCCAAGAGCAGAACCGAGTGCTGATCGACGAGATCGACTAGAACCAGTAGTCGGTTGCACTTGCGGGGCTCAGCCAAAAAGTCAGCCTCATTCCCGAGCTCAACCAGAACATCCATAGGTTCGTCAACCTCTATATCGACCTCTCCGGTTCCGTTGCCATGGTGGCGCTGCCGGAAAGAGGGAGGAGCTCTCCCACCACCGTTGAGCTTTCTCATCACGTCATCTCTCTCTCTCTCTCTCTCTCTCTCTCTCTCTCTCTCTCTCTCTCTCTCCCTCTCCCTCTCCCCTTATCTCTCTCGACCTCTTCATATCTCTCTCTCTCTTCCTCTCTCTCTCTCTCTCTTCCTCTCTCTCTCTCTCTTCCCTCTCTCTCCCCTCTCTCTCTCTCTCTCTCTCTCTCTCTCTCCCTCTCCCTCTCCCTCTCCCCTTATCTCTCTCGACCTCTTCATATCTCTCTCTCTCTTCCTCTCTCTCTCTCTCTCTCTCCCCTTCTCACGTCCGTTTCAGAAGGCCACTAAGTGGCGTCTAATGGGGATAGAAATCAAGGTCAATCCATAGACATTTACAATCTGATACGATCTTGTTAACCATGGCAACGATTGGACGGTGCGGATGATTTGACCCATCCGATACAGGGTCAACACCCCAAAGAATGGGGTTTCTAGTCCTGTTTCCCGCGTTCTCAATATTGCCCTCTCGTTGGCGGCAGCCCAGAAACGGATATTTTATTTTTCCACATTTGGACCTCGTTTGGTTGACCCTAATCCACTCATGATCATTGTCAACTGCCCCCGTCCAAGTCAACGGGGCTGGTCCCATCCGCGAGTTCTGTGATCCAACAGCGTCCGACGTGTCCAATTGATGCGTGGCTAATCAAACCATGCATGCAATAATATTATAGGAGATTAGCTTTAACATGGTAATTTTATAAGAGAGATTATCCTAGAAAAAAGCTCACGTGGCTGGGGAGTCAACGCAGGCAGTGGTCCCCACTTCTAATCTCAGCTCTCACGACAGAAGCTATGCCAAGAAACTGTGGGTCCCACATGATAACGATTAATCCTGCTTGTGACGTGTCGACGACCGCATGGCCTCGGGGGCTGCTGACGTGCATTGCCTACCTGGCGCCAGCTGACACGTGGACTCTCGAACCCACCGTATCGTCTGACCGTTACCAGATTCGCAAGACGAAATTATTTTTAAAATCTAGAATTTTTTTCATTTGAATGGCGTCAAATTTTAGGTCTTTGTATCAAGAATACATTTATTCGAGAATAAATTTTATATGTACCCAAAACTATCACCCCACTAAGGGCATATTTACCATTTAACATGTTTTAGGGTATAATTGTCATTATAAAATTACGCCGATAATCATAGAATTAATTAGCGGTTAATCTTTTGGATGGACCCGAAAATTTATATCAAGACTTTATAAATATGACACAAAAATCCTTTTTTTATTTTCAATGGGTTTTATTTCCGTCAACTTTTATTCGGGTATTTTTTTCTTTCTTTTCAATAGCCCTATTGTGCAAATTTACGAAAATTGAGGGACCAAACACGAAAATCCCATTAACGGACAAATGAGGGTGTGTCCTGACTCTCCTAAGAATCTCTCTTCATCCCTGTCTGTCCTCTGCGTTCTTCCTTTTCCACTCCGCCGGCCGTCATCCCCCATTCCTCTTTTCCTTCGATCACTGACGAACTGGGGGAGAAGTAGAGAGCAGGACACCGGGACGGCTGGAGGAGCTCGATGTCTGTGCGGTTCAAGTTCCGGAGTTCTCTCGGTTTCGATTCGCTCGACCTCGGCGGTCGGCCTTCCATACCCGTCGGTGACCTCCGGGCTCGCATCTTGGAGCAGAAGAACCTCGAGGTCTGCGGCGACTTCAGGCTCGTTATCTTCGACGCTAGCACGGGCGAAGGTATGGAGGAAGTTCCTGCACTCCGCGTGTTCTTTCTTATCATCTCTCTGTCTCTCATATGTCCCTTCTCTCGTATGATTTTGAGGGCTTCCTTTGTGCGAATTCAAGTTCAGCTTATGAGAATGAAGATGATCTAATCCCTGCTGGTTCGGATGTTGTCGTAAAACGAGTGCCCGCTGTCCTGTAAGAACAGGTGTCCCCGTCCTGTTCTAATCTTGCATATTTTTGGTTTTTGATGATGACTTAACTTTGGGTTTACATATTTATCTATCGTGTAGGGAGAAGGACGACGCTTGTGATAAAGGCTGTGCAGCTGAACATGCTGATTTCTCGCGGTCAGTGGCGTTCTCGCCCTCCGAGGTTGGTGTTACCTGGCAGTATACAAGCATGCACAAAATGCTATTGGAGCGATATTAGTTTTATAAAATGACTTTTTGGTGAATTTTTATTTTTTTCATAGTTCTTTGAGTAGATTTAGATGAATAGTTGAACCTTATCGAGGGTTCTAAATTATGATCGTTATGTAAGGCAAGTGGGAATGCTATATGCAGCACGTTCAGTTTTTTCTCTATTTCAGATAATTTTATTCATTACTTAGCTGTATGATTTCCTATATGATGTTCGAAAGCAAATTCGACATCTTCAATGAAATACATTTTGGATATTTCGCGGCATATTTGTGTGCTTATGGTCATCAACCAGATTTTTTTTTTGAAGTGAGGGGAAAAAACTTTGGTTTATGGAAGGGTACTTGGTGGAAAAATACCCCTGCAATGCAGAGAAAACTTATGTTTCTTATCGAGTCACTAAATGTCTCAATCAAGGCAGCATGGCGTCCTTAAGCTTGCTGTTGCCTCTGAGGTGATTATGTGCTTATTGGATTTGGGAAACCATTGTGAATCCGTTAAGGAATTCTACCGCAGGAAAATCTGTTAAATTGGACTCTATGCTTTCTGAGCCCATCTGGGGTTAGCGGAATTTCTTTGGAATACTCTCTTTAGTTTGTTTTTAATGAGATTTTATGATTAAAAGAGGGGGCTGCTAGCCTATTTCCCCGTTCAGTTCTACAAGGAATGTAGGGAAAGAGAAGGGAGATCGGATAGCCTTCAGTGCTCACGTGCTTGTGGAAGGATAGATGATGAGGAAGAGGGTTGTGAGCGCTGTAATGGAGATTTAACGATTTTAGAGTGCCAACGGGCCACTAGCCACAAGAGGGAGTACGAGAGGGATCTTTGATCACAAATCCTGGGAAGGTTGGCTAGTGATGGGAGGAGGAAATGTGTTGAAATATATATAAAAAATAATTACTGCTAGTATATACTGATTCTTTCTCACGCAGGTCATTATCTTCTAATGGATAGATCATTGTACTAAAGCAATGACATAGGAACACTCCTGCCTCGTCCGAGTAGGACATACCCATGTGAGAAAGATGTTTACTTCCTCATTGAACTGCCTGCCCACCTTGAAGGATGGGTGGGCAGGCTGTCCATTTGTTCTCATGTATTTGACAAATACTAAAAAGTTTTCTTTGAATTTGGACAGACTTGAGTGAGACGGAGGTGCAAAAGTTTATAAAAGGGTGGGTTGTCTGTGTTAAGTATTCTCCAAGGTGTTAGTTATGCCCCTACAAAGCGTACATGGTGTTTTACACGAATAGATAAGGCCAATGTTACTCTTGTTGATTCTTGTCGCTCATATTTTTATTGCAAAAAAAAAAAAGAAACCTTGTTAGTTATAGTCACGTTTTTGTGCCAGCATCAAAGTAACCAGTTATTAACAATTATATCATAGAAGCACTTTATTAGAATGTTCTCATACACTCCTGACATCCAATTATTTATCTTTAGAATGTAGATATGGACAACTTTGATGACTTCGGCAATGATTTACTTACTCCTCTCAATGTTCCACCGCAAAACTTTGACAGTGATGAGGGAAGTGTCAATTCCATTCCAAGAAGGGATAAAGATCATAATCCATGGTACAATCTATAGCGATTCTGATTTCTCTTGAATAGAGATTTCGCTCTTCTTAATTTGATAATGATATGTTCAACCTTTCTGCATATTTTTTTCTGCATTTTATTTCATAAGAAATTGTATTTAAAAAATTGGTAATCCTTGTGATAGCATCTTGGTTCTTTTGATATAGTGAATGTAATAAATCACGTGGTTGGCTAATTCTTTTGTTTGTTGGATTACTTGTTGAGGCTTGTTGAACTTGACAAATGGATTTTGATCAGGACACAACTCTAATTAATGTGCTGATGTTTGTTGATTCTTTATATGGGTTCTATGACAAGAAATGAAAGTGTTATTAACTTATAATGTCTTTAAAATATGATTAAGGTTCTGGTCCACGAACCCTAAGCGAATGGTCAACCTCCGGTGATCTCATCCCATGCATGGTGGTTATGTACCCCGAAATACAACACAAAGCAAAGATGTCTGCTGCAATGATGAGGACAATACCTTAAAAGGTATAAGTTGTTAGCAGTTGTCAAAGAAGTTTGTCGATACCTTAAAAGGTTCCAGCATTTAAACGGTGCAATGTTGACTCCCATCTCAGAAGGGTTGGCACCTCTACAGGGACGTTTGATGCTGACTAATACTATAAAAGGTTAGACACCGACGCAAACAAGAATCCAATAATTATTTAAAAAGGTTGAAAGAATCTATCAAAGTTGAGTCATCTTTATGATTATGGAAGAGAACCTTTTGGAGCGAATAGATTCCTCCACTTCTTACTGAAGAACCTTGTTTAAGCATCAAAAGTTTGCTTCCATGCTTTCATAATTTCCACTCACAGAGCATATTTGTAAAAACTCTTGTTATATGATTTATCCTGCTCTACAGATTTTCTGATTGAAATTGATTTTTTTTATGTTGACATAGTTTGCCAAAATTGCCAGCATCTAGATGCCAAAATCCAGAACAAAGCAGTCTTAGCGTGGCATTGTCAAAAGGCATGTTCTTCATCCTCTTGGTGTCATTCTCAAGATAATATCGGGATCAATTTCTCAATCTGCATGTACTGCTACATTTAATTTATTTTTATGATTTAATAGAAAACGTTGGGGAGAATTATGATACGGAGCTTGATGTCAAAGATAACATGAGTCGATCACAACTTCATAAAATGGAAGAACACAGGGAGTCGGATAAGTACGACCTTTTCACAACATACCTCATTTTCAAAATTTTATATTTATTTTGAATGTCTTGATATCCCTGCTAACTTGATAGGGGATTGATAGGTTTCCTCCGGGAATGACAGACACAGATTTGCCTACCGAACTCCAGTGCTCCCTTTGCAACAAAATATTCAAGGATGCTGTGATGATACCTTGCTGCCAGCATAGTTTCTGTCACGGATGTAATTTTCTTCCTTGGGTTTCAGATCCTGGGCCGCTCTCTGGTTTTACAGCTGTATCCTGAAATAGACATCTTTCAACCTCTAATTAGCAGCAACAGCATTTTTTTAAGGATGGTTGCTGCTCATTCATGGGAATTGCCATTGATAAGAATAAACAGTTTGGTGTGAGAGTTCCTGCAATTTTAATAGAGGGACAGGCCCAGTTATCTTTACTTTTATGCAATCATATCGTTTGCTTGTACCTTACATGATTTATATGTTGGCAGGTATCCGCACTGCACTAGCAGATAAAGGTCGCTGCCCCCAGTGTTCCTCGACGAAATTCCGCATTGAAGATTTGCTTCCTAACCTCTCACTTAGGCATGCTATAGGGCATTTTCTTGAGGCCCAGATTCCGACCCGTTCAGATCAACTTGTTCCAAGATATGCACCTGGTGAGATGTGAAGTTACTGCTTTGTTATTGACACTGGCTAGATCCATGTCTGATATTTTTTTTTGTCTACTCCATTGAAATAAAGATGGAGAATCAGGAATTCAAGCGAAAGAGGTGTCTGGTGCTCTGTCGATCCAGGGACAGGAACAGACCTTGCTGCGTTCCCCTTCAGTCGCAGGAAAAGGACTTGAACAGGTTGTGATTGAATCTCCATGTGAATCACAAACAGGAACTAAACAAATGGTTCCTGGGTCTGGTTCGAATGTCATCAGTCTTGGTGAAGATGGGCGTGCAAAATCAACTACGTGCTTGCCTAAAAAGAAAACGCAGAATGAAAACACTGACATGACTCGTCTGGGAGGAAGTGGGAGTTCGTCAAAGTTAGCACAGACTCAGAAAGGGGAAGGTATGAAATTAGAGGATCACTAGTAGATTTTCCATTGAAAATTGTGGCAGATACCCTACAAAGGTTCTGTCTCCTAACATGCTCCTTCACAAAATTCTATTCTTTTTTATCGTATGAAATTACTTACTTAAGCCGTCTTTAGGGAAATAAAGCCGTTTAAAGGAATAGGCATTACCTCTCTCTAACCTGCATAAATTGTATGGATTTTACTCTTACGGAATCATGCTAGTCCATTCCTTCTTCAATCCCCTTTTTCGAAAGCAGTAACTACTGCCAGAATCCTCTTCACTGCCTCAGTTGGGTTCTTCAGCATCTGCTCATTTGTGATGTGGTGCTTCATCCACACGCTGTTTCTGGATTCATTTCACTTTATTTTGTCGTTGAAGCTTTATTCAGCTCACGCTCATGATTCTTAGTCCGCCTGCAATTTGATCTTAATTATTATTCTCTTCTGTTCACCTTTAGGCATATGATCATTGAGGTCTCTCCGAGTTCTATTTTACAATGGCGGCTTAATTACGCTGTTTTTTTTTTTTTTGGATTAGTTCCTGAAGTTGAGTTTCTGTTGCGAACCCGGGGTCAGTGTACCTGAGTTTGGTGTTCTTCCATTCATTTTGACGTAATTCACACCATATCGCATTGGTTTTTTATGTCGTTCCAGCCAATGCGACAGCCAGGAAGAAAAAGGGTGTCGTTGCTGCATCACCTGGTAACGCTCTTACAGATCTTTTTATTATTATTTTGTTTTTAGATTCCTTAGAAAAAGGGTGTCGTGGCTATTTTTCTGGAATATATGCCTGAAATGTATGGAAATTGCAGATGCGAGTGGAACTGGCTTCCCCCCTTGTAACCCTAGAAAGGTAAATTCTTAATTCCTTTAAAAGTATTCTATGTCGCATTTTTGGGATCATATTAGATAGAACCCGGAAATCGGCGGACCAGCTGGTTCCATTGGAATAATTCGTCTGGAGAGAAAATGCCAATTTTCACAGCTCTTTGCCTGAATTAAAATGAAAAATATCAGATGGAAGAAAGAAAAAAAAAAAAGAGGAAAAAATCACCGACGAAATACTCTGATTATAAACTGAACTCGCATTGATTCAAGCTGGAAAAGATAATATGGGATAGATTATTGCAAGAGATTCAACGGTTTTCTGCTTCATGTTCTTGGGGTTTCTCATCTGCATTGCTGGAAGACAGGGCGACCGCTACTGCTTCATGTGTGGCTCCCCAGACCACCTGGTCAGAGACTGCCCCTCGAGCTCGAATCCATTTTCTTCACTCCACCAGGCGGGTAAAGAGAGCTTCCCTTTCCATCGTCACGCTTCCTTTTATCAGCAATGCCGGTACATTTTAGCAGCTTTTTCATGGTTCCTTCCCCTCAGGCAGCACCGCCTTCCATGGAGGTTTCCCAGCTTATGGGCCAGCTTACTGGCCCGGCGGCGCTTTTCCCTATGTGAGCATGTATGGTGCTGCTCAGATGCTGGCCTTTGACCCTGCGAGAAAGTCAACTCAACCTTACTGCATTCCTTACGTGTCTCCCATGTATGGTGGCCTGCCGTTGACCTGGTAAGAAGCCTCCTACTCTTCCCCTTCCCTCCCCCTGTCTCTTCTGAGAAAAGGGTTGGAAGAATCTGAGCCAGAGGCTCGGATTTGATGGCAAATCTATTGAAGTTTCTTTAATGGGTGATTGAGGATGGGAGGTTTCGGAGCTCCCATGGCAGCTGGAGCAGCACAGGCGGCCAGCCATGGCGGAGCTGTGGAGCCTTTCGAGGGTGAAAGAAGGCGCAGGTGATGGGCACCTTCGTTGCAGTGATGGCTGGTCATCTTCCGATCGCCTTCTTCCTCTGACATGGCCACCTTCTTCCCCGTTTTTTCTCAGAGACCAGACACCAGAGGACGACGATGGTGGAGATGATAATTCCAGGGATGATCTCCGTGAGCCTTCTCCCCGGGGGAGATCAAGCGGCTCCGGCGGCTTCTCCGGCGAGGAAAACCCTAGAAAACGGCCCACCGACGAGAATCTCACCGCAGAGAAGAGACCTCGGTCCCAGAAATCAGGAGATCCGGAGAAGATCTCGGAGAGGGAGAGCCGCAGGCGCCGTCGCCGGAGCAGCAGGGACAGAGGGGACCGCAGCGGCGGTGGCGGCGATGATCGTCGCCGGCGAGATCAGAGGGAGAGGGACGACGCCGGCGAGCGTAGGAAACGCCGGCGGAGGCGGCGCCGCAGACGTTCGGAGCCCTCTCCGGCTCCCCCGGAGCCTCCGGAGAAGCCGGAGGACGACGACAGGTGGCAGCTGGTCGACGGCCTGGACGAGCCCTATGGACCGCTCTACCGCCGCCGCCGCCGCAAATAGAGAGGACCCAGTGATGGCGGCAGGCTGGAGCTTACGAGGTAAATCCGCCATTAATTTGTTCACGAGCTCTGTAAATTCCTCCGGTTTCTGTACATATGGAGCTGGGAGTCCGCCCAAGCTTAGAGATCATCATCGAAGTTGATGATGATCAGCCAACTGGGTAGGAGGGTTGAGAGTTGCGGATCTAGTCTAATGGCTTGGGGAATTCTGTCGGATTATTATGGTGGTGATCTTTTGAGGTTCTTTAGATAGGATTGAAGGCTGGTTGATGATGTTGCCGCTGCCCGCAATGGCCGCCGAGATCGAGGTCCCCGGAGCTCTCTCTCTCTCTCTCTCTCTGGTTTCTGATGTTCGTGGAGATCGAATGCATGGTAAGGATCAGTGAGGCGTTATTCACGGCGATTTCTTCCGCCGCTCGTCGATCTTCGCCGGGAAACCTCGCAGAGGAAGGAGCTCCGCAGTTGGATCTCGGTCGGAAGAGGAGGAAGAAGAAGAAGAAGAAGAAGGGACAGGTCTCGTCGGAGCGCAGATCTAGAAGCGTTTCGGACAGACCACAGGAGGATTCCAGAAGCACAAAAGGCTCGATCGGGGGAAATTCAGGAGGAAGAAGATGAAGGAGAAGAAGATACAGACCGGGATCATCGAGCTAGGGTTTTCAGGTCCGCTTGACGGGGTCGAAGTTGGAGACGGCGATGACGGCCCCCAGGATCACCCCCAGCACGAGCCCCCCGGAGGCGATGCTGAGCAGGAAGTTCTTCAGCGACGGCGAGATCCCCGGCTGCGCCGCCTCCGCTATCTCCGGCACCACCAGGGCCGCCGCGATAGCCGCCGCCGTCAACCCCGCCGCTGCCTTGTCGCCGCCGGCCGCCGCCCTGATCTGGAGGCGGCCTCCGGCCCTGGCCCCCCCGGAGCGCGTCCTACTCAAGGTCAAGCAGCCGTCCAACGGCGCGGCGGCGCCGCCGATCCTCCTCCCCGTCACGGCGGCGGCGGCGGGAACCGCCATCGAGATCGCCGAGGTGGATGCCATCTGCACGAGGAAGCTTCTGGCTCGGCTTCGCCTCTGCGGTGGTCTCTCTTGTGGGGAGGATGAGCCGCAGAGTCTGGTGGCGGAGGGGGATTAAGAGAGAGAGAGAGAGGAAGAGATAGAGAGAGAGTGGAGGAAGGAAGGAGGTGGGTGGAGGAGGAGAGGTGGCGATAGATTCGCTCTGCCACGTCAGCGATCTCGTCCGACGTGGCTAATCCACGCTCGAAATGGGCTGATAACGTTATCCACTCAGCGGAGATTAGCCAATGGGAGACCGTCATTCGATTCGTACGGAAGCCGTCATCTTCGGCGAGCCCAATATGGAAACCTGTGGGCCCAGCCTAAAGTCAAATACCAATTTTGGGCCATGCTTAATTGTGTTGACCGGACCAGGCCCAGTCCACTCTCAAAAATATCTGCCGCAGCCTATTGGGCCTTCCAGTAGAGAAACCGGAAAGGACGCCTGCCTGCCTGCCACGTGGCCGCTCCTCTGACGAACACGAGAGATAGAGAGAGAGAGAGCGGGGGACACGTGGGGACTCGATCCACGTCATTCGACGGGAAATCTGGAGAGGAAGGAATGCTGATCACTGTTCTTCACACAGCGAGAGAGAGAGAGAGAGAGAGAGAGAGGGGTAGTGGAGGTAGTGATCGGTCAGCTCACGTGGGGGCTCGGTCGTCGTTCTACAGAGGTCTAGGAGGAAGCCCTGTTGACCACTGGTAGAGAGAGAGAGAGAGAAGAGTCAACTCGACATCACAAGCGAGCTTAATAAATTTAGAGAGAGAATATCCGCCGCCTTCCCCGGAGGCCAGGCTCCTTCCCCAGATGCCCACGGGCTACCCACGGCTGCTCTATGTCCACGACATATCCTTGACAGTAGGCACCTATAAATACTAGAGAGAGGAAGAGATATAGAGAGAGAAATCAAACTCACTATTCACGCAGTATGCGCGTTTAATTCCACAGTACAGACTATCGTTATAGCCAAGCTGCAGTCGACAAAGTCAAACTTATACGACTCTCTCTCCTCTCTCCGTCATGAAGTCAAACTTTACGACTCTCTCTCTCTCTCTCTCTTCGGGGTTAATGGCCACAGTGTGGGCTTGCTTCCTGCGAAAGCTTTATTTCTCCTCCTATTCATTAGTCTACAAATTTTTTAAAAATAAAAATGTATATAGTATTTTCGAGGGCAATCAGCAGTGATTAATTTAAATATAATTAACATACGTTAACTTTCGTAGCACATTATTGGCAAATTATGTATTATCGGGCTTTAATTTTTAAACATCGTTGACTTTTAGGAGGCGAATTATTAGCCCGATAAACATTTAAACGACATAAATTAGTTAATTGTGACATTTTAAATGGGACTTAAAATAAAATAATGAAAATAGTATAAAGTGGTGTTGTCTAGACCGGCCATCATTGGGCCTGATAAAGGCCCATCAGGGGATGCCATGTCATTGAAGGTGGCCCCCACCCATCATCTCGCTATCTAAAACATCCCAGCACCCTTTCGTAGCTTGAAGAAGACCGTCCTCTCTCTCTCTCTCTCCTCTCTCTCTCTCTCTCTCCTCTCTCTAGGTAGTGAGCCGGCTTGGTTGATCGTCCACTGTGGCCATGGAAAGGTGGGAGAAGCTTCAACACCGAGGCGGCGCCGCAGGAACCGCCGCCGCCGGCAAGTATCACCGCTCCTTCTCCTCCAGTCTCCTCGACGCCATCTACCGCTCCATCGACGACGACGACACTGTCGGAGGAAGAGGACTACCAGTCGCCGCCGCCGCCGCCGATACAAGGCGGCGAGAGCTCCACCGGGCGGCGGCGCCGCCGCCGCCCTACCCCGCCGTTTGGAACCACCACCCCTGCCGCTGCAGGAACCATAGGGAGGAGCGGTTCTTCCCCAGGTCGGCGGCGGCGCCGCCCTCCTCCACCTTGTGGAACCACCACCTCCACCGCTGCAGGAAACAGAGGGAGGAGCGGTCCTTCCCCAAGTCGGCGGTGGCGCCGCCCTCCTCCGCCTCGTGGAACCACCACCACCACCGCTGCAGGAAACAGAGGGAGGAGCGGTTCTCCCCCAAGTCGGCGGCCGCGCCCGCTCCATCCGCCGCTGCTCCTCCTCCGGCAACATCGCCGGAGAGCAGGAGTAGGAGGAGGGAGAGCTCGATCATGGAGATATTCCGGTCGTCGAAGGTGTACAGCGAGCTGAGGAAGGCGAAGACCCCGATTTCCCCCGGCGGCCGGCTCACCAGCTTCCTCCACGGTCTCTTCTCCGCCGCCGCGACCCCCAGGAAGTCGAAGCCCACCGGAGCGGCGGCGGTGGCGCCGCCGCCACCGCCGCCGCCTGCCTGCATGGTTCCCGCTCAGCGGGGGGAAGAAAGGAAGCTCGCCGTGGAGAGGTCGGCGGTGGCCGAGGCGCGATTTCACGAGAGGAAGAGAGCAGCGGAGGAGGGGGAGAAGGACGACGATGGAGATGACGACGGCGGCAGCTGCTCTAGCTCCGACCTCTTCGAGCTGGAGAATCTGACGGCCATCTCCGCCGCCGGCGGCGGCGAGAAAAGGTTCATGGACGAGCTCCCGGTGTTCGAGACGACCCGCTTGGAACCCCGTCGCCGTCCGCCACGCTGTTCCTAATAGTATCCATTGATAGAAAAAAAATAACAGGTACAGAGAGAGAGGGAGAGAGAGAGAGAGAGAGGTGAGGATCTGTGGGAGAATTGCGGGGAAACTCTGGTTCTTGTTCTTCCGCGGTGAACGGAAACTTCCATAGATTTTTTTTTTCTCGTCGTTTTCATGCGGCTCCGAGGCTTGCGTCAAGATTAGGAGAAGAACACGATGGGAAACACATAACGAGGAACGAGAGTTCTCGCAGCTCTCGGCGAAGCTGAATCGAAGGGGAGCAGTTTACGGTCTTCATCAAGGCGGGTAGAGAGAGAGGAAAAGAAGAGGAAGGGTAGAGAGAGAGAGAGAGAGAGACAGAGACAGAGACAGGAGGTTTGGAGGCTCCTTTGGAAAGCGAAGAGAGAAGGAAAGAAGACGAAGGGAGGAAGAGAGAGAGAGAGAGGACGTCTCTCTCTCTCTCTAGAAAAAGAGTGTAAGATCGAAAGATTCTGCGAAGATCGAAAACCCGCACGCTTTGTCTGGTCGGCTCTGCCCTTTCCAATCTCTCTTTTGCCGGTCACCGGATTCTCTCTCTCTCTCTCTCTCTCTCTCTCTCTCTCTCTCTCTCTCTCTACTCTCTCTCTCCGGCGGTCCCCTAGACCGCCGGCCGTCTTCTCAGTGTCGTCACCGTTATAAGATATTTTCACAGGGATTTATAGAAAATTATGCACTTCAGGACACATACTAACCAATAGTTAAACCGCACCGCCGTCATCGGTAACCGCCCCATTTCCGTATTATATAAGCTGAGATCCCATTTTAAGTCAACGGTTACGACGTCATCAGGAACGAGAATAGTAAGCCTGGTTATGCCACGCAGGATGCCAGGGTGGCAGTCCTACCAGGAAGCCTACAGTTCCCAAATATTCAATTTATGCATAATTTTAACGTTCTCCAAATTGAGCACACCCGTTTGATCTGCATCGAACGGGTGATATTGCCCAAATCCAAAGTGGACCAGATCAACGATGGCTGATCCGATTCCATGGCCCCGATTTGTATCCGTTGGGTGACTCAGTCCAAATCGGCGACCAGGAGAGACCGTTTTGGGCCCAATAACGACCCAGCTTCCTCACCCTTACTGGGCCATATGGACCGGAATTGTGGGCAATTCTTTTAAGATAAAAACGTTTATCATATTTAAATGTATTATTGGGGTAATTTTTTCATTTTGTTTATTGGAGGGGGCCGGTCGCTTCGAACCGGGACAGGATCCATTTAGTGGGTCCCACTCCCAGTCGGACCTCTCTCTGTCGTATCCAATCCAGTTAATCCGTCCGTTCCCCGTCCTCTCTCTCTCTCTCCTCTCTCTAGCTCCTTTCTGTGCAGCCGTTCTTCTTCTTCTACGGAGATTTTCTGTTCTCGCAGTCGTGATTCGCGCTCCGGGCAGACGCTTCACGAGTCCGAAACCTCCGGGAGCTTCCCCCGTCCCTCCGTCTGAGTCTCGGTTGCTCCTTGCTTCTTACAGCAGCCGCAGTGGCGGCGAGGGCTGCCGCGCCGGCATGGACGGATCCGCACCGTACAATCCGAGGACTGTCGAGGAGGTCTACCGCGATTTCAAGGGCCGGAGGGCCGGCATCATAAAGGCCCTCACCACCGGTTGTCTCTCCTCGCCGTTGCTCACTCGCAGCATTCCACTCTTCGTCTCCTCTCTCCGTTTTTTTCGTTTTTCCCTCCGTTTTTCTCTTTGAATTTTCGGTCAGCTTTCTCTGATTTCTTTGCTCCTTTCTTCTCATCTGATGTTGCAGACGTGGAAGACTTCTACCAGCAGTGTGATCCCGGTCAGTGGATTCTCCTCCGCGTTATTTTTCCAACGTTCCTTTGATTAGTCTATTGATTTTCCATGTTTGCTGCCTCGACTGCAATTATCGTTTTGGATGTGCTTGTATCTTTGCTTAAATTTTCGTTTCACATCGTACATGCAAAACGTAACTGTGTTCGCCTTCTTTAGAAGTATTATAAAGATGTTCTGCTGTGGAAATCTCTAAAGTAGTGAATTCACTTGATGCGGAATTGAGCGACTGTTTTGGGTTTCTTCAAAGATATGTTTAGAGGACCTTTTGTGTTTGACTTAGCTATTTATGGTTGCCCTTGGATTTTGATCTTTTTACGGAGCATATTTTTAGGGCGCTGGATTTGATTTTTCAAATATTCTTTTTTACCTGAAAACCCTATGTATCAGCTGCAGTGTTCATGGAAGTGTTCACTTATTCGTTTTGGATTTTTTTTTCCTTCAAGTGCCTCTTTCGATGATATATGTCGATTTCTCTGTATTTCCTTCGAATAACTCAAAAGCGGTCTTTACAGTGCAGGAATGCATTAGGAATGGACGTCTAATGTGTTGCGTTAAACGCTCTACATTTAACTAAAGAAATGACATATTGAGCATGCCTTAGTGTCCTTGAAGATAATTTGTATATAAACTTTTGTTCAGTTGCCTGTATAGAAATAATAAAAATATTGATGAATATAGTCTTTTCATCCACGTTCTGCTTTTTCCCCAAAGATTTCTCGATATGATGTGCCATGATTTGCTTTGTAAATTTGTCATATGGCTCTGCAAAAATGTCATGTATGGTTATGAATGTATTTCTATGCTTGATGACTACGTGATTGGCTACCCTTTCTTTTCAATTTACAAGTTAGCAGTTCCTGGTTTGGTTTGGTAGATTTTAGAATACAAAAAACATTGCAAATAACCCATTTCCCTGCTCTCCAAGGATGATATTCCTTCATTTTTCAAGGTAATCTGATTTTTGTGGTGTTAGTTCCTTTTAAATTTTTGGCGTCTCATTCATCTGGAAGATACAGTCAATTTCTCCATTTTTATGCTATGAATTGGTATTATTTTTGGGAATAAGTATATTTAGACGTTCATGTTGGAAAACGAAAAATCTCAGAATTTGAATTTTTCTTAACATCATATGTTTAACTACATAATGCGTACTTACCCTTTCTTTTCAATTTACAAGTTAGCAGTTCCTGGTTTGGTTTGGTAGATTTTAGAATACAAAAAACATTGCAAATAACCCATTTCCCTGCTCTCCAAGGATGATATTCCTTCATTTTTCAAGGTAATCTGATTTTTGTGGTGTTAGTTCCTTTTAAATTTTTGGCGTCTCATTCATCTGGAAGATACAGTCAATTTCTCCATTTTTATGCTATGAATTGGTATTATTTTTGGGAATAAGTATATTTAGACGTTCATGTTGGAAAACGAAAAATCTCAGAATTTGAATTTTTCTTAACATCATATGTTTAACTACATAATGCGTACTTACTGTTTGTATTTTGTATTCTTTGATACGCGTGCATTACTTTTAACATGGTGCTTTTCATTGAGGGCTAAAATCGTACTTTTCGCACTCAGTCGAATTCGTCACCTTGCAGAGAAGGAGAATTTATGCCTCTATGGATTTCCGAATGAGCACTGGGAAGTCAATTTTCCTGCAGAAGAGGTACCAGCGGAGCTCCCTGAGCCTGCATTAGGCATTAATTTTGCAAGGGATGGCATGCAGGAAAAGGATTGGATATCTCTGGTTGCTGTCCACAGTGATGCATGGTTGTTAGCTGTGGCTTTTTACTTTGGTGCTAGATTTGGATTTGACAGAAATGACAGGTAATTTTTTCCGCAGTTGCGTTTCAATTGCTGCCCATTTTATTAGGCTCATGTGAATAACTAAAACGTGATATTTGTATTCGTTTGCGCTATGTAGTGGGAAAATATTAATGATTCTTGAGTTCACACATTCTCGAATCTGGAATACTTTTTTTAGCCTCGATATTCTCCATTTCCTTTTTTTACCAGCCTTATCTTTAAATAAGTAATGTATTCGTCTGTAAAGCACAGCACTTGGGGAAGATGAACTCCTGGCCCTTTGCCTGTGCAGTGTCGTTTTGAGAAACAGTGATTGTTGTCTGGATATGTGTGGTCGTATTCATAACCAGTTGTATTGTTAGTTTTGATGGCATTTATAAACCATAAGACACGATATCTCATGTCTTTTAGTAAATTCAACGGGAGAAGACAGTATCATTTATCTACTGATTGTTAGTGACCTTGGATGACAGAGAACGAGATGTTTGTCTTCAATAAAAAAATATGGACGACTGTGTGTCTTTAAAGTAGGAATCAAGATTACATAGCTGGAAAATCTGAGATAGGATGTTTAATATAAGCTAGCTGTCTTGTAAAATATTGCCTGAAGGTATTTATGTTCACAATTTAAATGACTCTATCTAGGCATCTTGAGGTAACATGGCCCTATTATAGATCAATCTTGTGTCTAGTTTTGCACCTATATCGTGAGTCCTACCTCATAAAAGGCTGATGCACATATTTTACTCGGATGGTGTGGATGAGCACAGGAGAGAAGAGCCTCTGTTCCTGAATTAGGTGCATTCACATGATATAGCATCTATCATTTTACCGCTAACTTAACATTAGATCTAGGGTGATATTGTTCAACTTAACTTGAAAGAACTGCACAACGGGATTGATTATTTTAGTTGAGGATAGCTAGGAGAAGATTTTTATTGCGCAATAATTCCTATAAATACAGCAGGTACTCAGTTATGCTCATAATTTCGGATTGTCTTGGACCAAGAGATCAAGCACTAAATTAGCTCTGGAAATATTATTCGTTTTGACTGCCGTTGATTGTAGGGAGTTCCCAGTACGACGTTAACTCTAGGCTGCTACTCTATTTATCAGCTTGTGAAGTTGGCCATCTTTCCTATCTCTCTCTCTCTCTCTCTCTCTCTTCGTCGTATATCTGAAAAAATCGAATGAAAGTAGTACCTTTTTCTCTACCACAGTTTTCATCTTATGTTTTACATGAAGTCCTTCTAAGAATACTATTTGTGTTAACTTCAGTTTACGGTATGGTTATCCCATAATTCACTAACTGATATGAAGATAATGAATACTGAAATGAAAGCCATTGGTATCCATTTTATGCTGTCGTGTTGCACATTCCTGTTAAACATAGTCCATACAAACCGACATAACCTTTTCTTATTAACACAGATGGAGTCTAAGAAATCTTTCCACAAATTGAACCGTAATTGGTTTGAATTGAAGGTGAACAAAGGGAGATATGTATTGATAGTCAGGACAACAAAATCTCCACGTATGATATTCTAATTTAGGGCTAGATGACATATTTGCCATCATCACGGCTATGAAAAAATATGTGCTATTATTAGAACAGCTTGGAGCGCTAGCTACTCCTAGATCAATATTCGCATTAGTTATGAATGGAATATTGTTTTGAGGACTCGGAATGATATTCGTAGATGCCAAGGCTGCTTCGGTTCGACAAATGTCCCTGGACTATACTATCTCAATTGGATTTTGGGATACTTTGACGATATCTTGATCCGAAGCGCAACATTAGATCTGCTACACATGAGGGAGATGCTATTCCTTGCATTGCAATGTGAGAAACTGTCTCAACCCCTGTTCTGCAGTTTCTTGAAGTGGCTCTCAGATTACTCGGTGTGATTATAATGCCAAATTATCTTGTCATTGGGGGGGGGGGGAAAGCGATCTCTTAAAGGATTTTTCTTGCAAAGCTCCAACTAGCTTTTAATATCCAGTCAGACAGAGATTGCCGGTATGAGCTTCGTGGATTTGATTCAATATTGTCACAATTCACTCTAGTTCGACCTCCATTTTGTCATTGGTTCAACTAGTTTGCTTACGTCTTTCTCAGCTGTTTCACAAGTCACAGTCATTTTGAGGACGATACCTCGTCCCGTCATGATAGACCCATAGATCTCAGTTGGAGTGTGGTTCCAAGATCATATTTTTTTTCACGAGCCTAAAATTTGTGCTGCATATATATATATATATATCCTATGATGCCCTTTGGAGCTGCCATTTTGAGAAGAGCTCCTTGTCTATGACTAGGCTGAAGAGAATGGAGGAGGTAATGGGTTTTCAGATTGTTGATTGCAAAAGTTGCTACTCCGTTAAGATCCTTGTGGATGAGAGATTTCTCATTATCCGGTGCACATTTTCTAATCTCTCCATTTTCTTACTGAAATCTCTTTTATAGTCGCTTCATCTGGGGGAATCAAGAACTTGTTTATTCTGATCGGATTCATCAGCCCATCTATTTGTGGAGAGCTGGGGAGGTGATGATGCTTTTTTTTCCTGCTGTGAGAAGTGATTGAGCTCGGACTGTTCTATAACATAGAGGCTTTTTGGGGAATTGGGCAGGTCGGTGATTAAAGTGATCCCTGGATCTCTGACTTCCTGGTTATCTTCCCTTTCTTTGTTCCATTGCTCGCTCAGATATTTCTAGAATTTAATGCCGGTGTTGAATTTTTTTAGTCTCTTTTGAAATAGTTCATGCAGAAACCTAGCTCGAACATGGAAGCAGCTACGAGAAAATTTTGTTAGACTTGGACCTTTTATAATTTCCGACGTACAACTTGAGATATGATCTTAAAACAGATAAATATATAACAACCATACATGTATATTTGCATGCATATAATCGTCATATTTCAGGTTGTGCTGAATTATTTTTTAAAGCTTTCAGCATGGAAAATCACTGAAACTTGTGAATGATTATAATCTGGGTGTTACGATGATGATTCAGCTCTTGGAATCTATATATATATATATATATATATATTCCGGCCGATTTATTCTTTTGATTATTTGTCTCAAACGGCGCATTTATTTGAGTTGCTGTTATCTGTGGCACAGGAAACGGTTGTTCAGCATGATGAATGACCATCCGACCGTATTTGAGGCCGTCAACGGGAAGAAGCCGGTGAAGACATCGAGCACGAACAACAGCAGCAGCAGATCCAAGCCAAGTTCTAAAGTGGTGAGCTTCATTCTAATTTCTAATCTCTCTCTCTCTCTCTCTCTATCTAACGAAGCAGAGGCCTCTGGAGTCGCAGGGGAAGAAGGCAGCGGCGGCGCCCAAGGAGGAGCCGGAGGAGGAGGCGGAGGATGAGGAGGAGGAAGGGGGGGAGCACGGGGAGACCCTCTGCGGGGCCTGCGGCGGGAGCTACGCCTCAGACGAGTTCTGGATCTGCTGCGACATCTGCGAGCGGTGGTTCCACGGCAAGTGCGTCAAGATCACCCCCGCCCGCGCCGAGCACATCAAGCACTACAAGTGCCCCTCCTGCAGCAAGAGGGCCCGCCCCTCCTAATTATTATACCCTCTCTCTCTTTCTCTCTCTCTCTAACCCTGCCGCACACAGCTAACTGGGACTCTCCAGTCCCCCAGTCTCATACTTCCACAGGCCCCCATGATGATGATGATGGTACCTTAGAAGCTTGCTTGGGCGTTGACCTTCACAGCTGTCTCGGGTTCAATCTGTTCCTTCCAAAGTCAGCTCTATCTATTCCTGTCTTCTTCCTGCGGCCCATTGGGCTTGTATACTTCTGCAGGCCTTGGTGATGGTGGCGGCACCTTAGAAGCTTAATTGGGCGTTGACCTTCCCCTCCGTCTCCGGTTCAATTTGCTCCTAACACCAGCCCGATCTTGTTGTGGCCGCTTCTGGTTGACCCCTGATGATGAAGACGATGATGGTGGTGGCACCTTGGAAGTTTAATTGGGCGTTGACCCTGTGTGCAGTCTCTGGTCCGTTGCTGGTTGGCCCATCGGTTGTGTTCCTTCTTTATAAGAATATTATTTTTCTTAATAATATTATTAGTAAATTATTAATATCAGATTTTATTAAGGATATATTTATATTTCTTATATGAATCAATTAAAAACGAATGATTGGATCCGTCAGATGGGCCGATTCCCACGTCCGTATGGCCCACAACTGAACCCGTTGAATTGGACCCGGCTATGTTCTACGAGTCGGATCCACGTCAGCAAGAGTGTGACGGGGCCAACTGAGGAGACCGTGTGGGGCCCCATCTGGCACCCCACGTGTATCCCTGAGTCTTCGGAAGGGCAATGAGCCTGGTGGGCCCCAGGCAAACGGCCCAATAAGAGGCCCTCGTCAAGTGGGGGACCTCACGCCCCCGTTCAAAGCCAGGCCTTCCTTCCGCCGCAGGGAATTAATTTATATATTTTTTATTAGCTTCCCGTCAAGAAAATCCTTTTCTGTAATACTTTTTGAAGCAAAAAATATACAAAAATATAATCTTATCTGCTTAGCTTCAGCGGGCTCCATGGGCTTTCTGGTCACAACACCCTGCTCACTTGAGACTCCAATAATTTAAAATAATCCAATAAATAATAAATTAATAATTGTAGAGAGAGAGAGTGAGGGAGAGAGAGCGTACTGGCCATGTTAATAATTTCGCGGGCAATCAAGTGCATGAATCGCAAGTAGTTGGTGTCCTCTGCGGCGCATTATACACGTTACCAGGTCATCAGCCTGATCCTTAAAGCAATGGTCAAATTGCAGAAAACTCCCTGTAAAAATGCATAAAAGTAATTTTGCTTTGGGATTTTTGATTTGCGGAAAATAGCAAATTCATTGGCACGTGGTGAGATTCCCGTGAGAGGCCCGTCGGGGGGAACCGTCTCGTTTATCTCTTAATGCACGTTGATCCACGTCATCAACCTCATCCTTAAGCAAAGGATTGTTAGCCATAACCTCCAAGGAAGATTCGTACGTGCAAAAACACCCTAGAAAAATGCTATTAGTTTTTAAATTCTCGAGCCTAGCCAATATATGATATTTACGGAAAAACCCCTGCTGAAAAAATGTTATTCATGTTTTTCTGTTAGGTCGTGGCATCGGACGGTCGCCGTTCGATCCATCAGAGGGCTGGATCGATATGGTTGCCCGACACGTCGACAGCGGCCGTGCTTTAATCAATCTGATGGGGTCCACAGGGCGATCTCGCAAGATCGGCTCTCTCTGGGCCGTCCGATCCAGAACCGGTTTTTGGCGGTCCCCAGTTATCCGCTTCTTGGGTTACCAACACCACGGGAACCCAAAAGCAGTCACATGGGGTCAGCCACCAGGGGTGTACGGGCACGTGCCGGTGGACGACCGGCTGGAAGGCCACGTCACGCTTGGTTGGGCAGGACCTGCACCGCCTCTCGGAGATTCCCCAACGGGCGTCCGGCACGTGTCAGTCGGCGTAAAAAGATATCTTATTCCCGGGAAGCGCAGAAACGATCCCAAAAAATCGCCACCCCTAACCTTGGGAGGAAGGGAAGGGAAGGAGAGCAACCGCCGCCGCTGCCGCGCCACCAGCATTCGCGCCGCCCAGCATCTCCGGCGAGGCTTCCTCGCGGTTCTGCGCAGGGGAGCTTGGGAAGCAGGGATCGGAGCTCCAGTAGGCGGAGATTTCGGCGCACCGGTGGGATCCGTCCGATGCCGCCTCCCCGACTGAAACGGAGGAAGCCTTCCGGGGGATGGATGGGGGCGATTGGCGGCGTCCAGATTTGGACTGCGGCTCTGCGTTGATCGGGAGGAGGTAGATTACTGGCCGCGGCAGATTTCTGGTTCTTCACTTCGTCTGGTCGCGTGATCGATTGTGCACAGAGAGGGGAGTGACAGATGCGTGTGGATTTCACTTCGCCTGCGAGTGAGTTTCAGTGATCGAGGTTTAGATCTTCTGTAGGTTTCTGCGGTTCTCTGTGAAGAAATCGGAGTTTGATGAGGCAGGGATAGGGGGGGAAAAGTTGGGAGATCAGGGGGGGGAGGTGGCAGCGGCCGAGGAGGGGATGAGCCTGGCGGCGACGGCGGCGGCGGATGAGGAGCAGGCGGCGCAGGCCGCGGAGATCCACTTGCCGGCGGACATCGACTGGCAGATGCTCGACAAGTCGAGGTTCTTCTTCCTCGGGGCGGGGCTTTTCTCCGGCGTATCGGCGGCCCTGTACCCCATCGTCGTCCTCAAGACGCGTCTGCAGATATCTCAGTCCCCGATCTCGTGCTTCCGCACCGCCGCCTCCATTCTCCGGCACGAGGGGCCGCGAGGATTCTACCGGGGATTCGGCACCTCCATCACCGGCACTATCCCGGCGAGGGCACTGTACATGACCGCCCTCGAGGTGACCAAGAGCAGCGTCGGCGGCGCCACCGTACGGCTCGGCGTGCCGGAGCCGGCGGCGGCCACCATCGCCAACGCCGCCGCGGGGCTGAGCGCCGCCATGGCCGCTCAGGTCGTGTGGACGCCGATCGACGTGGTGAGCCAGCGGCTGATGGTGCAGGGGAGCGGGGGTGGCGCCGGCGGCGGAGGAGGATCGGCGGTGCGGTACCGCGGCGGCATCGACGCCTTCCGCAAGATCCTCATGGCAGACGGCCTGAGGGGACTGTACAGGGGCTTCGGCATGTCCATCCTCACCTACGCGCCCTCCAACGCTGTGTGGTGGGCCTCCTACTCCCTGTCCCAGAGGACTATCTGGAGCGGCATCGGCTACTACCTCTGCAACCATGGGGGCGGCGGCAGCGGCGGCGACGACGACGGGAGGAGCAGCAGCGGCGGCGGCAATGGGCTGACGCCGGACTACAAGTCTGTGGTGGCGGTGCAGGCGGTCAGCGCGGCTGTGGCGGGGGGCATGTCAGCCCTGATCACCATGCCGCTGGACACCATCAAGACCAGGATGCAGGTGCTGGACGGGGAGGAGGGGGAGGGTGGGAGGAAGGGCCCGATGACCATCTCCAGGACCGTGCGAAGCCTCCTCCGGGAAGGTGGATGGGGGGCCTGCTACAGAGGCCTCGGCCCGCGGTGGGCGTCCATGTCCATGTCCGCCACCACCATGATCACCACCTACGAGTTCCTCAAGCGGCTCTCCGCCAAGACCTGCTCGCCGGAGACCAGCGCCTGATCCCAACCCCTCAATCTCCTGCCTCTGTCTTGCTCCTTTTCTATACATATCCCCGCTGAACGTGTTCTCTTCTCTCTCCTCCTCCTCCTCCTCCTCCTCCGCCCCCCTCTTCCTCCTCTTTTCATTTATATATATTGCTAGTGTAGTCTTGCTTTTCTGAATAATCTCGGCTTCTTTCTTCTACCTGTCGCCCGATGAGGGAGAGACGCAGAGCGGAGCGGAGCAGAGGCGTCTTCTTCTTCTTCTTCTTCTTCTTCTTCTTCTTCTTCTTCTTCCTAGCCTGGATCCGGAGGGTGAACTGGTCTTCTTTCTATCTGTAGCGGCCATTTCGCCGGATGATCCTACGAAGAAGAAGATCGCCGAACCATTGGCGGAGCCGGCAGAGCGTCGCTATACCTCTCCCTCTGGTTCTCCTCTCGCCGGAGGGACTGCCGTCGTCTTCTTCCTGGCCTGGATCCGGAAGGTGAGCCGGTCTTCTCGCTATCTGTAGCGGCCATTTCGCCTGAGGATCCTATGAAGAAGTAGATCGGTGATCCATTGGCGGAGCTGGCAGAACCTCGCCGTCTCCCCCTCTGGCTCTCCTCTCGCCGGAGGGGCTGCCGTCGTCTTCTTCCTGGCCTGGATCCGAAAGGTGAGCTTGTCTTCTTGCTATCTGTTGCGGCCATTTCGGCGGACGGTCGTATGAAGAAGACGCAGAAGAAGATCGGTGATCCTTGGCCGGAGCCGGCGGGGGAGAAGACGATGAGTCGGAGTCTTCAGATGCGCGACAGGTAGGTAACTCTCCAATGCCACCGGAACCTCGCCGTGCCTCTCTCTCTCTGCCTCCCTCTGGTTCTTCCTCTCGCCGGGGGAACTACCGTCGTCCTCCTGGTAAGGGCGGGAGCCGTTCAGCCGGCTCAGTGCTCCAATGCCGGCCACCTCTCTCTCTCTCTCTAAAACCCCGGCCGCCGCCCCCCGCCAGCTCCCGCCGCCGGGCACTCCGGCGAAGGCGGAAGGCGGTTTAGACCGGTTCACCGGTCCGGTTTGACCCGTTAGACACCACCTAACCGGTAAAAAAAAAAAAATCTCCCCACCAACCCAACGTCATCACCTGAATCTCGCTGACGTGGAGGTTGTCGTCTCTTTTATCCCCTCCTAACTTCGATTGGCGATCGTGCGGCTGGAATTCAACTTGACTGCTAGATTCCGCCATCTGGACGGTCGAGATCGTCTGGTGGTCTGCAGTGGGAGATTCCTTTTTTTTTTTCCCGAGGATAAGGCTCAATAGAATCCCATCCGGGCAATTGGACCAAAAAATCCTTGGCCCATTTGGAGTTTATTCCGGATCTCACAAGCCCAAAAAACCTCATTGGCCCATTTAGAATCATTGTTCCAACTTGCTCAATTGGCCCAATAACGCTAAGTGCCGACACATATTGGCCCTCCCCGAATAATGGGCCAATTATGTAAATGGACCATTTACGCATGGCCCAATATAATAATGGCCCGATAAGTGTGTCGTTTCACCTCCCTTTTCTTATTATCCCTCATTTTATTTTTCTCCCAAATAACACGATCCGTATAATTCCACTTCTTCAGTGATTATTGGCAGCGAACTCAACACTCGGTGGATCTGGGAGTCAAACACCCAAATCAGAAGCCCTCGGTTGAGTTGACTTTTCATATGTTTCGAGATCGCCTGTTCTCGAATGGGTAGCGATTCCTGCTAGAACACGTTGACCAAAATAGACGGTCAACTCTCGGATTTCCGAAAGAGGATATAAAAAAAATGGAAACCTGGCGGGGGAACCAGGACCAGAGATCAGCCCGAAAAAGTTCAGAAGTCCGTTGACTGGCACAGGTCAACCATCGGCGGTCAAGATCTCGGTCACCAAGCAGCCACAGTTTCTGTTGACCCTTTTTTTTTTGGCGTAAATTGGGGGAGGGGGGGGGGAGGCCTGTTATTCATTCACACGCCAAACCTGATGATAACGGGGGAGGAAAGACGGTGCGGATTGGAAGGAAGAGAGGGACGGGGCGATCGGACGGCGGGGGTGCTTCCACGGTGTCTCCTTGCCATCCACGCCGGCCAGAGGCGCGAGATGGTGCTCCTTCCTCGCCGGAGACCCACTCTCTCTCTCCCTCTCTCTAGATTCTCTCTCTAGATCAGAGATACTGTTGATGTATTCTGGCCCGGTTTTCTTCCCACCACAGGCGCGCGTGCATCTCGGAGAACCTCTCTCGACTGCATGCAGAGTGAATTTTAATCAAGCCACAGGCGTAGAGAGAGAGAGAGAGAGAGAGAGAGAGAGAGAGAGACCTGAAGCGGACACGGCGGAGCTCGCGGATGCCGCCGGGGAGGGCACGGATGGTGATGTACACGCCGGGCTCGTCCTGCTCGACCCACTCTCTCTCTTGGTCGCTGGCGTTGCTGAGGGAGACGGAGAGCTCGCCGGAGCGGTCGTCCTCGGGGGAGGAGCTGGTCCGCCCGGAGGCGCCCACCGACGAGGTCTCCGTCTTGGAGGCGCTGATGCTCGACAGCTTGGGGGGGGCGGCGGCGAGTCCGTCGGAGTCGCAGCAGGACGGGCCCACGCCGCCGCCGCCGGCGCTCGGCGGCCGGTGGAGGCTCCGCGGGAGGCGCTCCGAGCTCAGCGGCGGCGTCACGGGGCTGTCCTCCGGCGACCGAACCTTGGAGCTCTGAAGAAGAAGAAGAGGATTAAAATCTCAAGGAAGACTCACCGGCGGCGGGAAATTCGCGGGGGAGGAGACAGCGGGGGAAGGAACCTCGTCCTCAGATCTTGGAGGCGTGGGGAGGGGGACGGCCTGGCGGCTGAACCTCTGGACGTTGTACAGCTCCATGACCTTGTCGTAGTTCTCCGCCCACCACCTCTGCGCGTGCCACTTGTTGAACAACTCCCGGCTGCCGCCGCCATGAAAGCACAGACAATGCGGAGGTTAGAGACGAACCAGCTGCAAAATTCACTCCCGCCACCATGATTACCTCTGCTGGGAAAGAAAGAATTCAACAGAAGCCATGAAAGATCGCATGGATCACCACAGAAAAATTTGAAAAACCCACTCAAAACGATGGAAGGACAGCAATAACTGCGCCCTTCTAACTTTTCCAGACAGCCCTCCCCATTTCCAGGCCCTCCCCTTCCTTTCCCGGGACAGTCAGCCTCTCAGGTCATGGGAAGTCCCTTCTCCTCCGGAAGCAAAGCTGAGATGGGGACGGATGAGAGAGAGAGAGGAGAGAGAAAGGTAGGTTGGATGATTACCCGACAGGATCACCAGATTCTGCGGGGAGGGCTGAAATTATTGGCGGTGGGGGGGGGGGGGGGTAATCGAGCCCACGGCGGCGGGGATCTGCTATCTCACCAGAATCCGCGCGGCAGGCCGGGGGGCGGCGAAGCGGACAACCCGGCGGCGCCACCGGGCCCAGGCGCAGTTTCATACTTGAGCAGATCGAGACAAAGGCGACTCCTGTTGCTCTCGTCGCTTTTGTTGTCTTTACAGGGAAGAAAGAAATTGTAGGACTTCATGGGGACTGAACAGTAATTTCCTACCCCACCTAGTCTTTAACAAGGATAAAAAAATATATAATGGAGTAGTTACCGGACCCGTCTGTAGGATCCGGACCCGGATCCCGATCTGGGTGTCTCAAAATCCGTGCAGACCCCATGGAAATCGCGACCCGGTCAGATCACAGCTGGTCGCCCTGGGGAGCCGAGCGGACTCGGCCGGGACCCGTTGCCGACGCGGAAGTAGAGAGAGAAAGAGAGAGAGAGAGAGAGAGAGAGGAGGGTCGGCGCCGGCGCTGGAGATCGGTGGGGAGGAGTCTTCTGAAGGGGACTGGAGATTGTAAAGTGCGTGGAGTGAACGGATCGGACGGCTGAAATTGGAGGGATGTGATAATCGCACGGCTCTGGATGATCCCGCTGAGAAAATTTGAAGCCATCGGGGGCCGGGAGACGGATGGAGTGGTTGCGACGGCCGGGAGGAGAGAATGGGGGACGGAGAGAGAGAGAGAGAGAGAGAGGGAGGTACCTGAAGCGGATCCTCTTAAGATCGTTGCCGCCGTGGGGGAGGGAGATGAAGGTGATGAGGACGCCGGGTTCCACCTGCGCCACCCACTCCCTCTGCTCCTCCTCGGCGACCACCACGCCTCCCTCCGATCGCCCGCTCATCGACGGAGTAACTTCCCTCGGCGTAGAGGACGAGCTCCCGAGGCCGCTGCAAGCGGCGGCCCTCTGGTACGCGTAGTGGAACCTCTCCGATCCGGAGGCGGCGTCGGAATCGGCGTACCCCGCCGTCTGGCCGGCGCAGGGCTTGCACTGTCGGTAGGCTCCGGAGGCCTTCATCGCCATGTCCTTGATCTGGCCAACGGGGAAATATTCAGGAGGACGAACGACGAACGCCTTCAGAATGAGGAAACCCTAGGCCATGGAGCGGGATCTACCTGCGCTGTGAGGGCTCTGATGGCGTGCCGCGTGCTCGGCGTCGCCGCGCCGTCGTCCTCCTCCGGCTCCTGCTGGAGCGAGCCGCCGATTTGCTTCGAGCAGGCGATGCACGTCAGCATCCTCTTCCAGATCGGAGAGATTGGAGGCGGGGGGGGTGGGGATGTCTGCGGTCGAGTTCTCGTAGAAGACTCCTCTGCGAGAGAGCAGACAAGGACTACTGCTCCGGCTCAGGCGGCTTTAATATCTTCCATCAATTCCTCTCTCCTCCCGCAGAGATTCCCCGTTGGCTTTAATTCCTTCCCTGTTGCCGCCGAGCTGGAAAACGAAAGCCCCACAGACACACACAGAGACAGATAGAGAGAGAGAGAGCGAGAGAGAGAGAGAGAGAGAGAGCTTGAGGAGAGGAGCTCCCTGCAATGGCTAGGGTTTGGGAAGATGGTGGGGGAGATCTCAAGGAAGACGGAGGAGGGGGGGCTTTTAAAAACGGAGGGAAGGAGAAGGGGGGAGTGCCACCAGGCGGAGCGAAGGTAGGAGGGCGCCGTTTGGCACCGTTAGACTGGACCCCACCGTCTTCGGCGACCCTCGTCAACTCCCAGTCAACGGAGACCTCCACGTGGATGGAGACAAGGCCTACGATGACCACCAAGAAAATGACCATCTCATCCTCACTGTTACACGCTCTCCCGCAGGGGCTTTTGCGTCTTTCTCATACTGTGCGGCACCGTTTCACCTTTTCCCTCGAGTAAATAACTATTTTTAATGGCATTAACTGCATGCCATAAAAAATTTAAATCGTATATAATTAATTAACTAATTGTAATATTTATATGTTTTCGACGTCAGAGGTTTTTGGCGTGGCTGGGGAATCGGCAGACTCGGCCGACTCAAACCGGGTCCACCTACGACGGGCGACCCTCCGTGCCGGGTGGGGGACGGCGGACGGCTGTACGGCTCCACCGGCCTTGCCCACTCTCTTTCTTAAAAAAACCTCTTTCCTCTCTCTCTCTCTCTCTCTCTCTCTCTAGAGTCCTGAGTCTCTTGGGGCCTTTTTGGCCCCTACTATTGGTCGTCCGTTGTGAGTCGGTACGTGGTGACACGTACGGGTTGCTTCGCTTGCTTGGGCCGTTCAATTGGGTTGACCACCAGGGTGTTATTGTGGGCCCAGTAACAAGTGATTCCCTTGGGGCCCGCCCCATCAATGGAGGGGCCCATTTATAGGGCGGATCCATTTTTTAATTTATGGGCCTGATTTAGTGGCCTGGCCCGAAATCAACAAAAGCCGGGCCCATTGGAAACTTCGTTTGGCACGTGCGGCACGGGGATGATGATCGTTGTACCGTCGGATCGGCACGAGTGCCTTGTGTATGGAAGTGGTATTTCTGTGAATAATAACAAATCAAGGGTTATTAGTTTTTTTCCCGGGCCAAGTGGGGGCCCGAACCACCCGGTGAGTGCCACGTATGCATTTAGAGTGATTACGTCATCAGTCTACCTTGTCTCTCTCCCCAGCGGGCGTAGGGAAATCACTGTAAAAACCAGAGGCTCAGTTTCGACGACATTCTGCCCAAACCGAGAAGGCGGCGCCACCGCCTCTCCGCCGTCCGCCGGAGAGGATAGAGATCTGCCGGGGGGGTGGGGGGTGGGGAAGGCGCCGGAAATGTCGATGCTGCGGCGGCGGAAGGGCGGCGCTCCGCCGGAGGTACCGGCCGCCGGCAGCGGCGGCGGAGTGGCGGAGGAGGAGGAGAAGAAGGCCGAAGGGGTGCCGGCGATCAGGCAGAAGAAGGCGAAGTGGTCGTGTGTGGACAACTGCTGCTGGTTCATCGGCTGCGTGTGCTCGGTTTGGTGGCTTCTCCTCTTCCTCTACAACGCCATGCCGGCGTCCTTCCCGCAGTATGTGACGGAGGCCATCACGGGGCCGCTGCCGGATCCCCCGGGGCTGAAGCTTAAGAAGGAGGGGCTCACGGCGAGGCACCCCGTGGTCTTCGTCCCCGGGATCGTCACCGGCGGCCTGGAGCTCTGGGAGGGCCACCAGTGCGCCGACGGCCTCTTCCGGAAGCGCCTCTGGGGAGGAACCTTCGGGGAGGTCTACAAGAGGTGCGCCCGCTCATCCCTCCTCTTCCCCTCCTCCTCCATCACCAGGCTGATCTTCTACGCTGGTTCTCTGCGCCTTCTTGATGGGATTTCCTGAAACTTCCTCCCTTTTTTCCATGGATACCTTTTGGTGAGAAGAAGGGCATCTGTTCTTCCTCCTCAGAATCTGTTCTCTAGTGACCAGACCCCTTTTTTAAAATTATTTTCTCGCAGATCTTTTAATACAGCTTAGCCTTATTTTTTTTCATGTTGCTTGCTATGATTGGAACTTCTGCAGACCCTTGTGCTGGGTCGAGCACATGTCCTTGGACAATGAAACTGGGTTAGACCCTTCTGGGATCAGAATCAGACCCGTCACAGGCCTCGTGGCCGCCGACTACTTTGCGCCAGGGTACTTCGTATGGGCCGTTTTAATTGCTAATTTGGCACGCATTGGGTACGAGGAGAAGACCATGTACATGGCTGCATACGACTGGAGGCTATCTTTCCAGAACACCGAGGTGCCCATCTGCTGCTCTTTTCGTCTTCTTTTTTATAATGATAAGAAGAAGCAGCTTTGGTTTTCTCTATCTCACTGCCTTTGGATTGGGTTGAACAGGTGAGAGATCAGACGCTCAGCAGGATAAAGAGTAACATAGAGCTCATGGTGTCGACGAACGGTGGGAAGAAGGTGGTGGTGATCCCGCATTCAATGGGGGTTCTGTATTTTCTCCACTTCATGAAGTGGGTAGAAGCGCCGAAACCGATGGGGGGTGGTGGTGGCTCAGACTGGTGTGCAAGGCATATAAAGGCTGTGATGAACATCGGTGGACCATTCTTGGGTGTTCCCAAAGCAGTTGCGGGTCTATTCTCAGCTGAGGCGAAGGATGTTGCTTTTGCCAGGTACTTTCTTCTTGCAGACTATGTCCTGGTGATGATCTCCTTAAAACCTTTATTCGGTACCTATTGTTTCAGTTTCTGGGACCTGATGATCCATAGTTAGTTGCGTTTCATGAGTGAGTATTGTTTGGGAAAACCCAGATTTAGTTTGGTACCACTACATGCCACTTCTATTTCAGAGATCTTTCAGGTTTTTGAATCAGAAGTCAATAGAAGAACTTCATAAATCTCCAAAAGATGAAGACATATCAAGGTCTTCTATTCCTGTTGGCCATAGATTTTTATTTTCATTGGCAACTAAGTCTGTGTTTTCTCCCTATGCGAAATTCCATTTTCATTTCAGCATTTGTTGGCAAATTCCAGGTGTATTCTTGCCTTATTGATCAGATTTCAATGGAAGAATTGAATAAGAGTTAAGAAAAATTGAAGAACAAATATATCTGAAAATAAACTATCATTTTCCCTTTCTGCCCAATTTCCATTTCCATTTGTTGTTCCAATCTAAGGGTTCTTCTAGGTTAATTAGTCAGATCTCAATGGAAGAATTTAATAAATTATGAATATCGAAAACCTTAGGAGCTTGTTTTCCATTTCCACTTGCCCATTTGTTGATGCAATATGAGGGGCCTTTTTGGTTCAATAATCAGATTTCTAATTGAATAATTCAATAAACCTCAGTAAACCGAAGACATATCAAGGTTCTCCAATCTTTTGGGTTGTGGACTTTTCTTCTCAGCACCCGACGAGCTGCACCAACATGCAAACTTTTTTTGTCGCTTTATGCAGGGCCATTGCTCCTGGTGTGCTGGACTCTGACCTGCTTGGCCTTCAGACTCTACAACACGTGATGAGAATGACCCGCACGTGGGATTCGACCATGTCGATGATTCCAAAAGGGGGAGACACGATCTGGGGTGGCCTTGATTGGGCCCCCGAGGAAGGATCTGAATGTAGTTTTAAGAAGCCCAAGCAGAATGATTCTCAGGTGGCTGAAGATGTCAAGGCCGAGAAGTTGGATCCCCTCTTGGACAATTCTAATTATGGGAGGCTCGTGTCTTTCGGGAAAGATGTCTCTGTGGCTCCTCCATCCACCATTGAGCGGATAGAGTTTCGGGTAACTTCCCATAACCCTATTCTACTCCACTTTCTGTTTCCTAGGTGATTCTTCAGATCAATTGGTCATTATGGTATCAATTTTTCATGGGCTGTTCTAGGAAAACTGAAATCCCCAGTGATGACTCCATTGCTATTTTTTTATTTAATTTATTTTAGTTAAATCTCTACCCTCTCACGGCCAATCTGCTCTTTACACACGTCCATGGTTATGAGCCAAAAAATGATAAAAATTATTTTATAGTGTATCATCTTAAATTTTGGTAAGGTCCTGTGGAGGTGAATGCCTCAACATTAGTTTTTACTTTGTTATATTTTTTATTGAAACTCTGTCTCCTAGGGGCCAATCAGCCTCCTTAAAAAGGTTTATTATTATTATTATTATTATTATTACTATTATTTTGGTGTAATGTGATAGCTTAGAACAGGGGAAGATCCAGTGGAGGCGAATACACCCGCTTTTGGTGAATCTTTTGAACTCAGATTAGAACGATCCTAGTGCACCTCAATTAGCAGAGTTGATGTAAAACATAAGTATCTTTTATGCATCTCTCTTTCGATGAATCTTTTTGAGCTCCGATTGGTCACCAGATGTATCAGAGGAATTATTTTCTGTGGACTCCGAATAAATTCAGTCTTACTGAGATTATGAAAGAAAATTTCCAGTTAGTTGATCATCATGCTGCTTCATTTTTCCATGCTTTCGTTTTGCCATGACGCTGGCTGCTTTCAGGATGCCATCAAGGGCAATAACTTTGCGGCTGCAAATGCCACGTGTGACGTCTGGAACGAATACCATGAGATGGGCTGGGGGGGAATCAAGGCAGTGGCGGACTACAAGGTCTACACTGCGAGCTCAATCTTGGACCTTCTTCATTTTGTGGCCCCCAAAATGATGCAGCGCGGAGGCGCCCATTTTTCTTATGGAATCGCGGATGATCTAAGTGACCCAAAGTATCAGCACTACAAGCACTGGTCCAACCCTTTGGAGACCACGTGAGATTCCCTCTCTCTCTCTCTCTCTCTCTCTCTCTCTCTCTCTCTCTCTCTCTCCATCTATCTCTCCATCTATCTCTCCATCTATCTATCTATCTATCTATCTATCTATCTATCTATCTATCTATCTCTCTCTCTCTCTCTCTCTCTCTCTCTCTCTCTCTCTCTCTCTCTCTCTTTCTTTCTCACTCGCTAGTGCCACTGCCTTGCATCATTCATTAAGCATCTGATATTCTTCCAGGCATTGGGCTTATTGGGTAATCGTTGCCGAGATGATATTAAATTTCTCTATACGTTTACTTGCCAATTTTTTTCTGAAATTAGAGCTGTAAATTAATCAGTATTTAACCCCCAGCTACTCTTATTATTGGTTAATCATGTCCAAAAAAGGTGTTCTTTTGCTGATTATTTGGAATAACGTTGCTAAGAATAGTCCCATATTGACTTATTCAGAAATAAACCTGTGATCATGGGGATCTGCCTGCTCTGCTCATGGCGCGTTGACTTTGAGCTGGATGGCCTGATTCCCATGATGGGTGAGTAGTTCCAAACTGATTATTTTGCCTCATTTTTCCTTCTTCAGGCTTCCAGATGCCCCCGAAATGGAGATATACTCCATGTATGGAGTCGGCATCCCCACCGAGAGATCCTACGTGTACAAAATTTCCTCCTCCTCTGAGTGCAACATCCCATTCCAGATTGACACGTCAGCGGAGGGCGGGGCCGAGGGGAGCTGCCTCAAGGGTGGGGTCCACTCAGTGGACGGGGACGAGACCGTGCCCGTCCTCAGCGCGGGCTTCATGTGCGCCAAGGGCTGGCGGGGGAGGACCCGCTTCAACCCTTCCGGCATAAGGACCTATGTCAGGGAGTATGACCATGCGCCGCCGGCAAATCTTCTAGAAGGCCGTGGGACCCAGAGTGGGGCCCACGTTGACATAATGGGCAACTTTGCCCTCATCGAAGATGTCATCAGGGTCGCAGCGGGCGCCACCGGCGAGGACCTGGGCGGCGACCAGGTCCATTCGGGCATCTTCAAGTGGTCTGAGAAGATTAATCTGCCTCTTTA